>CM020618.1:13082799-13177592 GCA_009829735.1 Pyropia yezoensis | reverse complement strand
CACAGCAACATCCTCGGCCGAGTGGGTCAAGGAGACGAATCTAACCTGTCGCATACTGTGCTGACCAAAAGAAGTCCTCCCACCTCGGCTAGGACTCCCTAAGAACGTAAACCCACGTCGGGTCATCGCTGTGCTGACAGAAGAGAACTTCCAGGTGGCTCGCCCGGTGCAGCTAGCCCCAGGCCGTGCGTGTTGTGCCCGTATCGTACTTGATACTGGCTCAGGCGCTTCTTTGATACGTAAGTCGCTGTTGCCCAACGAGGTGGAGCTCCAACATTGGAAGTCCAAGATCAACTATATGATCGACATCAATGGTGGGATACTGCCCATCGCAGGTGCTGTGACCTTGCCAACTAGGCTGGGGTCCCATGAAGTCGACGTGACTTATGGTGTGGTTGAGACATGTCGGTGTTCCTGCTTCTGGGCGCCCCGAATGTGGTGACCTACGTGCCTTTGATTTGCGGCCCTGAGTACTGGGTTATGTTGATGAACGGGGAGACTATCCCCATCCTTGGGAAAGGGAAGTCCGTGGCTCCTGTGACAGTTTCACAGTCGAATCCTGCTTGTCGACAGCCCCTCCTCGACCCTATGCGGACATGGAGATTGTTTCACCCAAGTTGCGGGTTCAAGTTGAACGCCTCGTGGACCAATATCACAAGTTGTGGGATGGTCAATTAAGTCTCATGAAGGCCACGGAACACCGGGTCGAGTTGAAACCCGGAGTGGCCCCTATACGTCAACAACCATACAGGGGAGGGCCCCGTTCAAGGGCCCTCGTCAAGGAGCAAGTTCCTCGCATGGACGCCCTAGACGTGATAGAAGCCTGTAACGTCGAAGGGGCAAGTCCCGGTGGTGATTGTCCCTAAACCAGATGGGACCCCACGGTTCTGTATAGACTATCGTAAGCTCAACGAGAGCACGGTGAAGGATAGTTACGCTCTTCCTACGATGGACGACTGTCTGGATTCACTGTGGGAGGCAAACGTGTTCTTCACCCTAGCCTGTAGCGCGGGTACTTGCATATTCCCATTGCCCAGGAGGACAGGCAAAAAACTACCTTTACCTGTCCCTGTGTTACCCATCAGTGCAAACGGTTGCCGTTTGGGCTAAGTAACGCGCCGGCAACTTTCCAACGCGCAATGGACATGATTCTGGCCGGAGTTCGGTGGCAGATCTGTCTTGTGTACCTATACGACATCATCGTGTTCTCCCGAACTCCAGAAGAGCACATTGACCATCTTGGTCAGGTGTTCAATCTACTTGCTGACGCCGTTGTGTCGCTGAAAGTCAGTAAGTGCCACCTCTTTACTCAAGAGGTGGAATACTTGAGACATGTTGTCCGTCCGGGACGCCTCATTGTCAACGAGAAGAATCTTAAGGCCATTCGTAAGTCCCAGTACCCCCGGCGGCGACGGGCGACGGGCGCGCCGCGGCGCACACGTCGACGACGGAGGGAAGCGGGCGCACGGGGGGTGGTGGGCCGGGGGGCGGGCGCGGGGCTCTTGGCGGCGAGGGGCGATCCCCTGCCGCCCACGTCCCCACGACCGGAAGGGCCGCGGCGGGCAAATCCGCTGGTGCCGCACCATTTCCGAAGGCCGGGAACGGGGGGGGAGTGGTGCACGTGGGGGAGGGGGGGGGGCATGGGGGGGGGGCACCCTCGCCCCCCCCCACCCCCCCCCCCCCAGCCGACAATCTCTCCCCATCTTTCCCGGTGGGCGTCGCGTGCAAACGCGGTACACGCGCCACCACAGGGCAATGGGGAGGTGGGAGGGCAGGGGGGGGTGTGAGGGGGGGGAAGGGGGGGGGGGCGGCCGGCGGCGGGCGCGCCGGCGGGGCGAGAGGGGGGGAGCGGGACGGAGCCGCCTCGCAAGGGACCACCCACGCCCGCCCTCCCGCCCCGCCGGTGGCGGTCCCTGTCGGCCGGCGGTGTTCCTGGCCCTCCCCCCCCCCACCTCCGTCGCCCTCCCCCCCCCGCGGTGTCTTTTTTTGTTCTTGTTCTTTTTCTCCCACCCGCTGGCGCACTCTCACCCCCCGCCCGCCCCGCCCTCGCCGACTCCCCCCGCCCCCCACCTCTCTCTCTCTCTCTCTCTCTCTCTCCCGGCCACGCTTAGTGCCAGCGCCGGCGTATCGTCCACCTCTGCCGCCGTCGGCCACGCGCCGTCATTGCGCCGCCGTCGTGCGCCGGGGGGAAACGCCACGGCGGCAAGGGGAGGGGCGGGGGGGGGGAGGGGGGGAGGGAGGGTGGACAGAGAGGGGGGGAGGGGGGGGCGGGGGAGTGAGTTGAGTGGATAGGGGCGGGGTGGAGGCGGAGAGGGGGGAGGGGGAGGGGGAGGTGGTTGCGGGGGGCGTCGGCGCCGACGAGGCAACTGGCGCCACCCGCCGCCAGTTGCCGCCCCTCCTTCCCCACCCCCGCGCACGCGGGCGGGGCCGCCAACGCCGCCGCAGCACGCCGGCGGCGGAGGCGCCCAGAAAGAGGGGGGGAGGGAGGGTGGACAGAGAGGGGGGGAGGGGGGGGGCAGGGGAGTGAGTTGAGTGGATAGGGGCGGGGTGGAGGCGGAGAGGGGGGGAGGGGGAGGGGGAGGTGGTTGCGGGGGGCGTCGGCGCCGACGAGGCAACTGGCGCCACCCGCCGCCAGTTGCCGCCCCTCCTTCCCCACCCCCGCGCACGCGGGCGGGGCCGCCAACGCCGCCGCAGCACGCCGGCGGCGGAGGCGCCCAGAAAGAGGCGCCCGCAGGTTGCAGCGTCGCCCTCCCCGCCACCCCCGCTCGTCGTGAACTGCCCCATCGCGAGCAGCCCCCCCGTGGCACCTGGTCACCCTCCATCCCCCCCCCCCCTTCCACCCTTCCCGCCCCGACTACTCTCCTCGCCCCCACCTTCCTCCCCCCCGATCTTCCACTAAACCACCACCAACCGCCACCCACCTCACCCGCCTCGCCCCTCCCCTCCCACGTCCCCCGCATTTATACACCTCCCCCCTTCCGCGAGCCCCCCTCCCCCCGCCGTATTCACAGCCGCCATGGCCCGCCTTGGCCGCCGCTCCGCCGGCCTCCGCACCACCACCGGGGCGGTCGCGGCTGTGGCTCTGACCGCCGCCGCCGCCGCCGTGTCGGTCCGGGGTGCGCCCCTGGGCGGCTCCGCCGCTGCCGCCACGCCCGCGCGGCCGGTGTGGGCGGCGGCGGCAGCGGTACAGGCGCGGTCGCTGGTGCGCCAGGACGGGGGCTGGGGACGGTGGTGGCCCCGGCGCCGGCAACGGCGGGGGCGCTGGTGGTGGCGCTGGTGGCGGCGGCGGCGGCAGCGGCGGCCGCGGCGGCGGCGCTGGCGCCGGCAACGGTCGTGGCGCTGGCGCTGGCGGCGCCGGTGCGCTGGCGCCCGGCGGTGGCGCTAGCGGGGAAGGTCCGGGCGCCGGTGGGGATGTCCGGGCGTCGGCGGCGGTGGTCTGGGCGCCGGTAGCGGTGGTCCGGGCAGCGGCGGCGGGGGCGACGGTGGTGGCCCGGGCGGCCCCGGCGCTGGTGGTGGCGGCGGCCCAGCAGGTGGCAGTGCCGTTGGCGCTGGCGGCGGCGCCGCTGGTGGCGGTGCTGGCGCGGCCGCCAGTGGCGGTGCCGGCAGCAGTGGCGGCGGCGCATGTGGCCCCCCCCCTGTCGCTCGTGGCTGTGGTGGCGGCGGTTGCAGCGGCGCCGGGGCGCTGCCGCCGCTGACGCTCACCGACGGCCCGGCGCTCAGCGACGGCGCCGACGGTGCCGGTGAGGGCGGCGACGACGGCGGCGGCGGCGGCCCGGCGCTGACCGAGGAGGGCGGGGACGGTGGCGGGCCGCCCGCCGCCAAGGGTCCTACGGCGGCGGCGACGGCGGGCAAAGAGACGGCGGGCGCCGGCGGCGGCGTGTAGCACAATAGGGATCCGTCGCACGTCCACTCTCAGGGAACACTCACCAAGGGGGATCGGCACCAACGTCACCGGGAGGCCAAGGTTGCTGTCCTTGGAGCGCAAGCCACGGGACCAAGATGGGAGCCCAAATGGGAGGGGTTTGTTGTTCTACCTTGGCCGGCGGTGGATTCGCCGCCGGCCCCCACGTTATAAACCCTCGGAGACACTACTAACTACCCTCCACCCCAAGATGCAAGTCCCTCTGGTCATACGTAACTTATAGATACCGTGACCAGTACGAACTATCAAATTGGAAGTTAAGGGTTAGAAGTAGCCCCCCTAATATTAGGGTTACAATACGGCCAACCATATTGCTACATATCCCCCCCTTAGATTCGGCCCGTCCTTGGGTCGAGTTGCATTCGGGTTACCGAGTGTAAGTGGGTCGCGTGACCGTTTACCAGTCGGGTGGGGCTTTGCGCCCCGTCGCGACAGACACCCCTTTTCGAGGTTGTCTGAGGGGGGTGCCCCCCTTTGTGTGGTACACACACGATCCGTTTTCCGGACCGTTAAATTCCCGATGCGGGTTCTGTTCACGACCCCCCTTTCCGAGGGGTGGTGCAAGCGGATCCGCCACCAGGTGTCTGGTGGTAGGGGAGCCCCTCTCGTGTTACCGAGTGAATGGGGGCGGCCGCTCCCGCTTTTCGCGGGGGCGGTTTCGGGGTGAACCCCTCTTGGTTGCCCCGTACGGGGGTGTGGCCCCGGCCCGCCCAGGTGCCTGGGTGGAGCCCGTTCGTAGACTCGTGGGGCGCGGGCTGACCCGCGCGCCTGTGGCGCTTCTCGTGGCCGTTTGTGGTCATAAGCGCGGGCGCCCGCGCTTCCCTGGCTCGTCCCGGTTATCCCACCGTACCGGGTCGTAGCCGTCGACGGCTTGTGGGCGCGGGGGACTCCGCACCCGTTATCATGTCCTATCCCCAGGTGCTTGAAGAGGAGGAAGACCTCCTGATCGGGGAGGAGATGGAGGACGACGCGCCTGTCGGTCCTGACGCCGCGCGTTACGGGGTGAGCTCGTCTGAAGACGACGAGCCTGCGGTGTCCGTCCGTCTGTCGGCCGGAGGACTGTCGTCCGTGTGCAGCGGCACAACGGTGCCGTCGGCCGGAGGTCAACCCGGCGGTCAACCGCGCGTGGCGGCTTCTACCCCCTCTCTGCCGGCTGCCCGGATGGAGCCTGGTGCCGGTGCCGGCTCACCGCAGCTACCCCAAGATGGCCCGCCCTGCGGCGGAGGTGGCGATTCCCGGCCGAGTCCGGCTAGGCAAGGTGGTCCGGGTGTCCGGGCGGTGACTCCTCAAGGCAGTCCCGACATTGACGCGGGTGGTGGTGGCGATGCGACACCCGGTGCGGCGAGTCAAGACGATGCGGGTGTCCGCACGGCCTGTGCTTCGGCTCCGGAGGCTGTCCAAGTGCCTTCCCCTTCCGAGGCGGGGGCTACGTCGACGGGTGGTGCCGGCGCCGGTACCCTACCCGCGGTGCCGCGGGCGTCGAGCGGTCAAGACGCTCCTTCCCCCATGGCGGTTGACACCGGAAGCTACTCCGGGCGGGCGCCCGCCCTTCTTCTTCCTCCTCGGCCTCGTCCACCTCCGGCGTCGGCCCCTCTGCCGGTGGGGCATCCCCCGGCGCCCCCGATTCTTCCTGGTCCTGCCCGGGTTGCCCCGTTGGGTGGCGGCGTCGCCGTGGCGGCGGGTCAACCCGCCATGTCGATGTCCGACCTGGTGGCTCGGGTTCGAGGCCTCACTGTGCAAGAGTCAGTGGAGTCCGGTGGGCGGATGCGGGTGGACTTCCACCCGCGGCATCCCCGTGGAGAGTCCTCCCGGCGCGTCAAGGTGGACCCGAGTTGGGAGCGGGAGCTGGTGCGCCTGGTCAACCAGCCGAACGCGGTCCGGGTGGAACACCATTGGATACTGAGTCAGCCGGATGACCGGCATGCGCAGCTCTGGCGCACCCGGGTGGGACGGGGTGAGGTCTACCTCGACCCCGCCTTCGGGGTATGCGACCTGATTGCTCCCGCGTTGCCGCGGGAGATTGACTACCCGGCTAGTGCTCGGGGGATTGCGGCGGCGGCGGAGCCGGTTGCGTTTGGGGAGACGGTGGGCAGTACCGGTCTGTATCCCGACTTTGATTACTACCCGGGAGTATCCCCGTATCTGTCGTTGACGGCTCCCTACCCGCCTATGGCGGGGTTGAAGTCGGCGTCGAGCTGGCGACGTAACCATGGTGTCATGGCGGATGCGTTTCGCACGGATATAACGTGTGCGTTGCAGACCGGCAACGGTCGTGCGCCGGTATACACTCCCGTGCGCCCGCCGCTATGGCAGGAGGGGTGGGAACCCGCCCCTGCTTTCCGGTTTGACACCGGCTCCTGTCTCCGATACTTCGGGAGTGTGTTGGCCTCCCGGCCGGTCCACCCGTTGCAGGGTACCTTCACCCTTGAGGTTACCCTCGGGCAGGCGTCCTCCTTCTTGCTGTCCGTCCGCCGGCAGGGGCGCCTGTTTCATCTTCCGACGGGTGTCCGTCGGCACATCGCGCAGTTGGGCGTGGACCTGATAGCTGCCAAGACCGGGTTGGCCCGGGAGTTCGAGGCTCTGCTGGCTGTTCACGATGCCGTGAACTGGGCTGGGGTGTTGGCCCTTCCCCCGTACCGGGACCCACAGGCTGGGGCTTCCCCCTTGCCTCGTCACTCGTTGCGTATCCGGCGTACTCAGCCGGGTGAGTCCAGTTGCCATGGGTGGGCGTCCACCGAGGCCGTTCCTGACCTGGGTATTCCCATGGTTATCCATGACCCTCTTCAGGTCCTTGCCCCGTGGTTCGGTAACCCGATACCGGCGGCGGTTGGCCGTCGTCCCCGAGAGTGCGGCTCTGCGGGTGGGGAGCGTGAGGTGTCCCGTCGTCGGGCGGAGCCCCGCCGGATTTACGGTGGAGCCCCTTCGGTAGGGTCCTACCGGGCCTCGTATCAGGTGCCACCGGCCCCGGTGGTAGCCGTGTCGGCTCCTGTGGCTCCTCTGGCTGCGCCAGTGTCACCTCCCGCCCCTGTCATGAATGACGGGGGTCCCCGTCTCTGGTATGAAGGGGTTGACGCCCTAGTTACCCGCGCAATGCGGGAGGGTCTCTCTGTTAGCTGGGGGGATATCCCCCCAGGTGCTGCGCTGGTTGGGTCAGCGCGTTGCTTCGGTGGCGTGCTTGACCGCCTCCAGAAAGCTCTGGAGGACGTGGAGGCTGGCCGCAGCACCCTCGTCCAGCTATGCACCGAGGTAACTCGGGTGATCGACCGTCGTGACATTGCCGACCGGTGGAGCACGGAGGTATACGCGCTTACGCGTGAGTGGCCTCCCTCGGGCAGTGGGTCTACCCACTGAGGAGTGTTATTGTTTGTACGGGAGAGGGACCCGGTGGCCCTTATGGTGGCCGGGTAGTAGTGAGTGTAAACTCATCCCCCGCTGGGGGCATTGCTTGCCTCTGTTTGCTGCCCTGGGGAGTACCCCTTCTGGCTCAGTGGTGCCTTGCCTCCCGTCCAACTTCTTCCGGTTGGTTCATGCTTGGGGAGGTTATCCTCCCTCACTTTATGTCTTGGCTTTGGGAGGTCATCCTCCCGTGTAAGCCCCCTAGTTACTTCGATATTATCGAGGTTAGCCTTTACCTTTAAGTTAACTTATTAAGGTTCAGGTTTTACTTAGTTACCTAAGCTTGGCTCTACTTAGTTACCTAAGCTTGGTTCGACTTAGAAACCTAAGTCTGATTTGACTTAGAAACCTAAGTCTGCCATAACCATGTCACACCCTACTTAGTAGGTATAAGCCTCACCCCCCAACAGCCGAAGTCGGTGTCGGTTGGGTTGTTACAGTAGGCGTCGTCGCCTCATGTAAGGCATGAGGAGTTGGCGGGGTATATTCGCCGCCTGTTCCCAGGTGGGTGAGTCGTATCCGACCCACATAACCTTCACGTACCAGGGTCCTGGTAGGTTCGGGTCGGTGTGTCCGACCACGCTCTCTACTTGGTATGGAATCCCATCCGGTCCCACCGGGTCATCTGACCGGTGGGTTGTAAGAGCTTCATGTAGCAACCCAGCCGGTACCGGCTGAGGCTGTTCCGGCTTCGGAGCAGGTGTGACATCATTCACACTGATGCGTTGGATCTCCGTATCGGAGTGTAAGATAACAGAGTGGTCATCTCTGTGGAGAATCTGGTACGGTCCCTTGACCGGTTGCATGAGCTTGTTCCCCCGGAACTTCTGGTGTCTGATGTAGACCCAGTCACCTGTCATCAGGGTTGCATTGCGCACCCGTAACCGGGCGTCGAAGTTCTTCTTATATCGAAGTTGTGTTCTGTCAAGGGCACCCTTGAGCTTAGGAATCATCCACGATAGCTTGGCCAACCAAGCTAGGTGGATACGTTCGGCCGGTCGGCCTTTCGGTGTATCATACCGAGTGCACCTGCCTGGTGGCAGCGTCAGGTTACCGACGCCTAGTGGCATGACCCACTCCAGCGGAGCGATGTTTGTGCTCCGATGTGGCCTGGCATTGTATGCTAGGGTGAGTACGGACAGAAGCCTGTCCCAAGTGTTCGTGTGCTCGGCCACGTAGCACTGTAGCATCTTGACGATGGTGCGGTTGAACCGCTCCACCTGCCCGTTGGTTTGCGGGTGGTAGTCGGATGCCCGACGTTGTTCGATGCCGAACATGCCCAGGACCTTAGTGCAGAATGCTGACGTAAGGTTTGCTCCGTTGTCGGAGAGGAGTTGCTTCATGACTCCGTATGCACTGATCCAGTGGTCAACCACTGCGTTCATGATGGTGTATGCCGTATCATTCGGGATGGCTGCCGCTCGTGACAGCTTAGTGAAGCGGTCAGACATGACCAGGATGTACCTGTTCCTTCTTCCGTTACCGGAAGTGGCCCGAGTATGTCGATAGCGACTTGCTCGTTGGGCCCATCGGGTGGGAATAGCTTCATGGCAGACGCCAGCCTATGTAGACTCATGCGGTTACGCGCAGAGGGGTGGCATCCCCTTACGTGGTCGACCACGTCGACGGCCATTGCTGGCCAGTAGAAGAACCTTCGCATTGCTGCGAACATACGTAAACCCCCCGGGTGTCCGGCTGTGGGGTTCTCGTGTTCTCGTTCCATGACGGCTTGCCGTAAGGACACGGGAACCACGACTTGATGTCGTCCATCGGCGGGTGCCCGCCGGTATATGAGTCCGTCTTCGTTCTCAGAGAAGATGCCGGCCGTACCGGCCAGGAGGTTAGCACGATGACGTCTACAGTCGTCGTCATTGGCTTGTGCCTCGCGGAAGTCCGCGAGGGTTAGTGGGCATGCTCGGTGTGCCATGGTATGGTCAACCATACCTTGGGTAGCGTTACCCACCATGCAGACCGGTACCACCGGGATGTCCTCGTCCACCGGGCGGGTATCCCCGCTCGGGGTGTCGAGTCGAGACAATGCGTCTCCGAGATGGTGGGTTGACCCAGCCTTCTACACGGTGCGTTAGTCGTGCTCGGCCATCTTCAGCCTCCATCGGGCTAGCCTCCCATGGCTATCGGAATCCTTGTCACCAAGGTTGAGGAGCCATCGTAGGGGTTCGTGGTCGGACCTCACGATGAGCCTGGAGCCCTCCAGGTATGGACGGAGCAGTTGCACTGCCCATATAACTCTGAGGCATTCACGCTCGGTGGCACTATAGTTACGCTCAGCCGGGTTGAGTGTCCGGCTGAAGTATCCTACCGGACGTAGGTCCGGGATAACGTTATCGGTACCGATCAACGTCTCCCCCTGTAGCAGGGTGCATCCCACTTGGGTGTCGCACGCATCGACATCGACGACGAAGGTACCCCGTCGGTGCGGTAACGCAAGGACGGGTGGGGATAGTAGGGCTCGCTTCAGCGACTCGAATGCCTCCTCTTCGCTAGGCGAAGGGGGTTGGAGTACCTTGGGCAGGGTACTGCTCGTAAGAACCGTTAACGGTTTAGCTATCCGAGCGAAGTCCTTGACGAACCGTCGGTATACATTGCACATTCCCAGGAAGCTCTTGAGCTGCGTCTGGGTGTTAGGGAACCGGGCATCCCGGAGTGCCCGGGTATTGGCTTCGAGTACCCCTAGTTTACCAGGGGTTATCTGGTGGCCCAGATACTCGACCGTCTGTTGGAAGAAGGCGCACTTCTTCAGACGCAGGGTTACCCCGGCGTTCCTCAAGAGGGTGAGTACCTCGTCAACATGTTGCACATGGTCATCCATGTTACGCGAGAAGACGATGACGTCATCGAGGTACACTAGGCAGTTACGCCACTTCACCCCCGACAGTATAATGTCGATAGCCCGCTGGAATGTAGCGGGGGCGTTGGACAATCCGAAGGGCATCCTTAGGAACTCGTACACTCCACTGTGACAGACGAATGCCGTCTTGGGGATATCCTCGTCCGCCACCGGGATCTGCCAGTATCCGGCATTGCAGTCGATGGTGGTAAACACCGTAGCTTCCCCCAGGGAGTCGATGCATTCATCCATCCTTGGTAAAGGGTAGGAGTCCTTCTTGGTAACCAAGTTGAGGCGTCGATAATCGATGCAAAACCGAGGGGTTTGATCCTTCTTCGGTACGATAACGACTGGGGCACCCCACTCCGACATCGAAGGTCGTATCACCTTCGCTTCACTCATCCTCTTCACTTCTCCATCAACGATCTCTCGTTGCATAGGTCCCGCTCGGTGCGGTTGTGACCGGGCGGGGCGTGCGCCTGGTACCAGGTCAATACGATGTTGGGTTGCCCCAATGGTACCCAGGGCTCCGCCTGTCCACATGACGTCATGCTTTCTTAACATCCGTCGTACCCCTTCGGCTACGGAAGGGGGAAGGTGGTCGAGGTCAGCCTCGGCCAGTGCCTTCAATGCTTCTTGGTCCTTCGGCGGAATATCCGCCGGTAATGATGGTCGACTAGGCTTCCCGTCATCGGGTTGCTGTCGCTCGGTGGTCTCGGCGACCGCCAGCACCTCAAGTGGGTCCACTTGACCTTCCTTGTCAGGGGTAAGGATATCTCCTTGGTAGAGCTCGGCAATCCCGAGGATAGTTCCGTTCGGGAGGGTGACTGCCTTACGGCGATAGTTCGCCATCACTAGGAGGGACGACCCTCCTGATGGGAGGTCTATGAGACCGTTGGCCATGGTCAACCCATGGCGCTTGTACGTCCGCAAGCTGGACTTGACTCTGCAGATGCCTGCGAGGTCACAGTTAACCGGGAGGACTGTCTCCGACAACGGCTCAAAGCGAGTTCGCTTGGCCAACCGAAGTGTCTTCGGCTCGACACTTGCGTACACCTCAGCCACGTTAACTTGGCTCCCTTGTAGCGTCAGGTCCCTGACGATAGCCGTGTGTCCTCGCTTCGTCCCGTCGGCTTCTTCAAGCTCGACGGTCCTCCGGCCTGGCCGGATTGCATCAACGTGAACGTTGATGAAGGTGCACCCCAGTATGCAGGGCACCGATAGGGTCTCACACACCAGGAAGTCGACTTCCGTGGTGAGTTCCCCGATGGTAACCCGCAGCGACATCGCTGCGGTCGTACGAATGAGGCGACCATTCGCGTCCTTGATGGTGGGTCCCCGAGTCACTCTGACTCGCGGAAGCCACTTGTCCGGGAGGGTATCCTTCCGGATAAGGTTGGGTCCAGCCCCTGTATCCAGTACAGGGTAGTACGATCGTGTCGACTGGGGGTCAACCCCCAGTGTGGCTGATACCTTGAAGTTCTCCAAGGTAAACAGCACGTGGCCTACACCGATATCCGGTGTAGCTCGGGCATCCTGAACAGGGCCCTTGTCTGGTTCCATGTGACGGGGCTTCCCGTCCTCTCCTCCCAACCTTGGTGGTTGGTCATCAATCCCCTGACGCCGTGTCGTCGGGGCCGGAAGGTGTACCCGGGGGTTGATGCGGCGTCGGCTCAACCGCGCTCTCCGTGGGGCTTTCCCCGCGGTACTCCGGGGTGGCTTGCTTGGGTTACCCCAGCGCCCCCCGGTCATCCTTCCTCTTACTCGTTTCCCGCCCTTGGTAGGGTGCTGTCCGCCGGGACATCCGGCTGAGGCGGTGCCTCCTCGACGGCCAGTACTCCACCTGGAGCTGGCTGCCTACCCGGTGCGGGTCCGGGTGCTCTGGCGGGATACCCCCCGGTGGATGCCTTGCGTTGCGCCGCTGCCCGCCGAGACTCCTCGGGGATGAGTGGGCAGGAAGACACCCAGTGTTGGGGATCCCCACACAACATACATCCGGACGTGCCGGTCCCCCCTTGAGTTCGCATCGGGGTAGCCCCGTAGCTGCGGTTGCCTCCCTCGGGCGCCCGAGTGCCTGCTCCCTGGTAGGCCTTGGGTCCTTGGGTCAACCGGAACATGGACTCCCCCAACCGGTTGGGTCGGCCCGCAATCTGCGGGGGTGCCTCCGTGCGCACCGCCCATGTTGGCAAGGGTTGGTGAGGGTCACCCGTCACCGGGGAGTACCCCGTAGTCCGTACGTACGGGACGCGACGTCCCGTGCCCTCGCTGACCTGGAACTGGGTCCCCGCCGGGGCGATGTACGCTACCGTACCGTGCTCATCAATCACCGGCGTCGCCGGTAGCAACAGGTGGCCCTGTTGGTCAACTAGAGGTTCATCCTCGCCCGTAGGGGTATGTTCGGTCGCCACCAGTACTGGTGCGGCCTTACGTTCCACCTTCTCTTGCCTCGGTACCGGGGTAAGACTGGGCTTGCCTCCCTCACCCTTGGGCTTCGGGGCCAAGGCACACTCCGGGTGTAGAACCCGGTAGGCGTCCCCTAGGGACTTGCACATATGCATCAGTCGACTGAAGTTGGTCCGTGCCGTATTGGCTCCCCGAGCGGATATCCGCACGTAGTTGGGTACTCCTGCGAACAGGATGGCCCGTAGCTCCCCTTCTCCGAGGAGCTTCCCCAGCTCTTAGTCGAGCTCTTGAATCCGTCGTCCGAACATCTCCTCATCCTCCCAGCTCTGGGCGGTGGCAGTGCGCAGGGCCCGGTAGTGGTCCTCGCACTTGTCCTCGCTGAGGTAACTGCTCAGCAGCTCCTTGAGAATCCCACGGTAATCCATGGGGGTGGCCGCGACCCTCATTCCCGGCATCGGGGATGCCTGGCGAAGAATGCCTCGCACCCGTTCATCAACAAAGAACGGGAGGATCTCCAGGGCCAGCCCCTCGTTGACGAGCGCCTTGTCTGCGGCTGCCTTGAAGCTAGTCAAGAAGCCGATGACTGCCAACGGGCGTCCGTTCGGCCCCCCGAACATCGGGACTCCCTTCATAAGGGTCTGCATAGAGCGGATCGCCCGATGCGACGTATTACGCATCGATTCCGATACGGTGGTAGAGCGGTCCTCCAAACGATAACGTTCGGGAGTCAGTACCGACCGGAAGACCTCGTTGACGATCTCCGTGTCAGCGTCCTGGATATCCAGTCGCTTAGCCAGTTGATGAGCGAACTCATCGGACTCCATCCGCTTCAGTAGGCTCGCAGTTACCTGCGCGGTCATAGCTTCCACCACTGAAGATGGTACTTCAGGCGTCGGCACCTCGGGCACCCGAGTTGCCTGGCCTCCTTCGTCGTGGGGATACTGTGAGAGGGTACCCCCTCCCCCAATGACCGACTCTCCACCGGCGTAAGTATCCGCCGGGTCGTGTCCGCGGAGTCCGCTTCGGGTGCTCCGAGCGTATCGCTCCGTGTGGCTCCGTTCCAACTCTGCCGACGAGTCGGATCCATACCCCATTGTGTCCGGGGGTTGTCCAGGAGTAGCAACACCGGGGTTGACCCTGGTGGACTCCGAAAGTAGTCCGGCCGGTTCGAACCGTACTGGTGTGGGAGGAACACGACGGAGTCCCGTCGTGTGGCGTGTTGACATCAACACTGCCATTGCGTCCTCCGTCCGATCTTGACGGGCGTCGAGCCCGGAAAACCGGGCCTCGATGCGGGCCAATGATGCCATCAGGGAATCCCCTGGTGAAGGAGGCGGCGGAGTGAGGTCGGCCGACGACAGTTGAGGCGGGCCCCCGCCTCCTGCCGTCCGAGCCGTGCCAAACGTCGATCCGGCACCGGAAAGCATTGGCGTCTCAATGTTGTCGATCGGGTTCCCGATCTCGGTTCCCGTAGTCACCTCCAGGGTCGGCGTCGACGCCGATCCGTCATCTTGAACGTTCCCCGTCTCTTGGGTAGACATAGTCACAATCAGTCAACCGACGTAACAATCACCACGAATAATAGAGCGAGGGGGTAGATTGGGGGGAGTAACAGTAGATCACAGTCAAAGGTAATAACTCAACACAATCGATCAGGTCGCAACACCACGAGTACAAGAAAAGGACCGGATCCCTATCCGTGTGCCAGGGCCGAAGACGGCGTCACCACAAGCGTGACGGAAACCCGTCCCCTGCTGCTCCACCAATGTAGCACAATAGGGATCCGTCGCACGTCCACTCTCAGGGAACACTCACCAAGGGGGATCGGCACCAACGTCACCGGGAGGCCAAGGTTGCTGTCCTTGGAGCGCAAGCCACGGGACCAAGATGGGAGCCCAAATGGGAGGGGTTTGTTGTTCTACCTTGGCCGGCGGTGGATTCGCCGCCGGCACCCACGTTATAAACCCTCGGAGACACTACTAACTACCCTCCACCCCAAGATGCAAGTCCCTCTGGTCATACGTAACTTATAGATACCGTGACCAGTACGAACAATCAAATTGGAAGTTAAGGGTTAGAAGTAGCCCCCCTAATATTAGGGTTACAATACGGCCAACCATATTGCTACACGGCGCCCACGGCGGGCAGGAGGGGGCCCAAAGCATTTTCTCGCTACGGAAGCAGGCGGTGTCGCCACCCTCCCCCCACCGCGCCCCATTACGGCCCGCTTTCGTCAGCGCGGTGTCCCCCCCCGCAGCCCCCACCCTGGACCCTCCCCCAGCCGACCGGGCGCGCCCGGCCCCGGCTGGCCCCATGGCGGCCCCGCAAGCCACCTTCCTGGCCTCGTGCCGCATGCTGCCCACGCCGCCGCCGCCCCCGCACGCCCCTATCGTAGGCCCCCCCCCCCCCCCCTGGGCCCCCTCGACCCCCTCTTCCGCCGGCCAAGTGCGCCGCAGCCGCCACGGCTGGGCGCTGCCGCCGCTGCCGTCGCCACCTACCTCCTCGGCCACCCTTGCACTGACGCTGCCAGCGGCCAGGTGCTCCTGCCGCTGCCTACGCTGCAGCCGCCGGCTACCTCCCTGACCACTCCGGCGCTGCCACTGCGGCAGCCGTGCCCTGCCGCCTCCGCCGCTGGGCGGCGCGGCTGCTCGCGCTGCCGGCTTCCCCCCTCGCCGACTGGAACCTGCGCTGGCTGCCGACGCGGCAGGCAGGGCGCTACCCGCACTCCTGCCCCCGGCTGCCCCCCCCTCCTGCAGCCGTTCTCCCCGGTTGCCATCACCGCCGGGTAGGTTCTGCCACTACGGTGGCCAGGAGCAGCCACGGCCGCGGTCGTGCATTGCAGATCGACCCCTCCCTGACGGCCCCTCCACTCGCCCTTCAGACATGGCGGCCCCCACGGGAATCTGTGTTTTTCTGTGGATAGGGGCACTGTACGGCTTTGGGGGGAGCGCCAGAGCGTTGTCTGCAGAATGGGAGCTTTGAGGGGCTTTACGGCCATGTTCCCGTCGTTTGCGAGACTTTCCGATGGCACGGGCGTGACGAGCGTTATCGTTTTAGTCGTTTGGGCACGTCATAAAATACGTGCATATGTCCGCCTCAGGAATGTTTGCTCCCTCCCCCCCCCCGTAAGGTACGGTCAGGCGCTCCTGTGCACGACCCGTTGCAGGCCGTCAAAACCTTCTCCAACAATGTGTGCCAGCTTTTCTTGACAATGACCCATCTGACTGAAGCGATGACGCTCGTCACGCCCATGCCCTCAGCAAGTCTCGCAAACGACGGGAACATGGCCGTAGAGCCCGTCAGAGTGCCCATTCTACAGGCAACGCTCTGGCGCTGCCCCAAACGCCGTACAGGGCCCATTTCCGCCATAGAGAAAAGACCTCGCATCCTAACAGTGCCTCCGACAATCTTCACTGAAAAAGTCATACTCACCAGCGCTGTGGGAGTTCGAGCCGCGCCGCCGTGTCCTACTCCCTTCCAAAGGTAATCTCCCGGTGTTCCTGTCCGCTGCACGGGAGTACAGCGCTGGGTATGTGCACCGATAGGTGCAGCGTGAATAATATACCCTGGAACGACAACAAACCGGCGCTGTGGTGGCCCAGTCACGAAGTATCCAGATTCATGATCGAGGGCTGGTGACCGCGAAGCGGACGGGCGGCGCTATACCACCCTGGCTGTAAAAGAGAACCCTCGAGAAAGAGTGCAGTGGGCGGGGGAAACCAGCAGCTCCCAACCGCGTAGGCAGTAGCCGGCTGCCTTCGGCAGCGGCTGTGGGGAAGCCAGGCGGCCGGCGTCGAGGACGAAAGCCGGCGAGGACGGTGACAACAGCGCAAGGCAGTGGCGGCAAGAGTGGCTTCAGCCGGCGGTGTTGGCAGCGGGCCATGGCGGCAGCCGGCGCCAAGGACAACCGTCGGCAGGGCGGCATCGAGCAACCTGCGGGGGCGGCATCCAGCAGCCGCAGCTGCTGGCTGAGGGAAGGGCGTTAGGGAAGGCGGCAGGTGGCTGCGGGAGTAGCGGCCGCGCTCTGGCGCGGTGGTGGCAGCCCAAGGCCGGAAATGGCGGCTTCCAACGCTGGCGGTAGCCGGCAGCAAAAAGAGCACCCTGCCGCGACGGCGGCGGCCCCCGCCCGGAGGGGACCGCAAGTGGCTGCAGCGCCGTTCTTCTGCTGTAGGGGGCAGCGGGCGGCAGCGGCGGTGTTTCTCGGCCTGAGGGCGCGGCAGGCCGCGGCGGGGGTGGTTGGCGCCGAGGGAAGCCAAGGACGGGATCGATGGCGGCGTTCAGCCGCGGAGGCAGCAGCGCAAGACCGGGAGGGCTGGACAACGGCGCCTACGACAGTCCTTCACCGCCGCAGCGTCGAAGGGGCGGCCGCTGCCGGCGGGGGAGGCGGCAGCGCCCGGCCGAAGTGGCTGCAGCACCCACATACGGCCGTAGTTCCGATTGGCCGCGGGGGTGGCAGCGCCGGGCCGCGGCGGTGGCAGCACGCGGCCAACGGCGAAGGCAGCCAGAGGCCGCGGCAGCCAGCGGCGGCGGTACCAGCCAAGGGGGGGGGAAGGCGAGAGGGTAGACGAATGGGGGAATGGGCCAAGCCGGAATTGGTGGGAGCGGGGGCATGGGCAGAGATCGCGAGCCAATGGCTAGCTAGAGACGCGGAGTCATGGGAGTCTAACAAACCGCGGCCGACAGCGCGCCACAAACAAATGGGCTCATGGATAGGCACCGGGTTGATGGCCGCAAATATGCCCTCTTCGGCACAGAGGGGGGCTGGGGCGGCCGCCTGGAAGGGGGTAGAAGTGCGGAGAAGGCTTCACAGGCTTCCACGGCCCTGCTATTTTTTTCAAAATCGCCTCACGTGCCTCGCAGGGGCGGGACTACCGGCCAAAGACAGAAGAAAAACCGTGGGGGGGAGGTGCGCCCATATTGAGGGCCTCTTGAGCATGGAGCGGTGCTGGTGTGGCCGCCCGCATGGGGGTGGAAGCGCTGAGAAGGCCTCACAGGCTTCCACGGCCCTGCTATTGTTCAAAATCGCCTCACGTGCCTCGCAGGGGCGGGCCTACGAGCCAAAAACAGAAGGAAAGACGGGGGGGGGGGGGGGGGCGCCCATGTTGAGGCTATTGCTCTCCATTGCGCATGCAGCGCGGCCGCCGTCAAAGCATGAGAGACGTGCGGCGGGTACACACATCAATTGCACCTCGAGTACAGGATTGCACGTTGAATGCTTGGATCCATGCGGAGGTCGCATCCAACGAAGCATAGTTGCCCAATAAGAAGACACCCCACGCATTGCCGTGGGAGGTCACTCATGCCGGATGGGCATGCGACATGGATTTTAATAGAGCATTGCGTGCTCCATGCCGAGTATTTCCCGGCGCAATGCGGTATTCCTGACCGAAAGTAACCCGGTTAGAGACCGGTTAGAACTCAGGAAGCGCTTCCCGGGCCTGCTACATGGGGGGTCTCATGCGGTACATCATGGTGTGCCCATCGCGCAGAACAGCACATTATCCTAGTACCCTGATGAGCGCTTTGGGGGCCTGGCAATGGAGTTGCGGATCAAGGAGGGTGATGGGGGTGACAGACCCCGAGCGACGGAGCCGCGGCATGTCACACACCGGGGTGGCACTGACCGGGCTCCTGCGCGGTCCCCGGAAGGGATCCCCTCGCCAGATCACGGACGGAACTGCGGATCTGGCCGAGAGTCACTTGAGTCACGTTGATAAATGCTGAGGATCTGTGATAAAGTCTGACCTGTGGGACCCCTCTCGAAAGGCCATCGGGGAGGGCAATCCGCCTCGTTCGGGGTGCAGACGCAGATTGCACAGGCGGCACTTCTGCACATGGTGCTAATGATACATAGAAGCAAAAAACGGAGCGGATGACACGAGAGGAAAGAAGAGCTCATCAGCATGCCGCCCATACCACTCAAGGTTGTATTAAGCGTCGTGATCGGGGCTTTATAGGCTGTTGAAAAAAAAAAAAAAAAGCCCATTGACCTCTCTTAGATTGACCGGGAGCGGCAGCACTCTGGTTCTCGTTCTTGTTCTCGTTAACAGTCTATAAAGCCCCGATCACGACGCTTAATACAACCTTGAGTGGTATGGGCGGCATGCTGATGAGCTCTTCTTTCCTCTCGTATCATCCGCTCCGTTTTTTGCTTCTATGTATCATTAGCACCATGTGCAGAAGTGCCGCCTGTGCAATCTGCTTCTGCACCCCGAACGAGGCGGATTGCCCTCTTCAAGAGGGGTCCCACAGGTCAGACTTTATCACAGATCCTCAGAATTTATCACCGAGACTCCTTGGGGCCTGCCACTGTCAGTGACCCGACGACACTCCGTGTTCCCGACCCGATTCATTCGATGTCATGAGGACTTGAGGGCGTGCGGCGACACCCAGTCCGGACGGGACGGTTCTCCATTGGATTTCAAGTCATCTCCGGCCTCGGTTCAGTCTTCTCGCACTTGCCCGCTGGTGAGGACTTGATGTTAGTGGGAGCACTTGAGAGGCAAGTCTATATTAGCAGGTGCCTTTGTACTACCTTGTGATCTGATCTGAAATCCTGTTTTCCCAGTCTTTGACTTTCCCTCGCCCCCTAACTGATATATCCACTACACGTCTGTCCCACTCAACTGCGCGTGCCGCCTCACCACCTCCCCCACCCTCTACATATTTCACCACCTCCTGTCCACCTTCCCTACCAACGTCACCTGCTCCACTACCACTCCGCCGTTCCCCCCCGTTTCGCACACCCGCCGTCCCCTTGCCTCCCCGTCTTTCCCCGCTCCCCGTCTGCCCCCACCCCCGTCCCCCCACCCCCTCCGTCCCCCTCCGCCGCCCTCTTCCACCGGCGTGTCGCGCTCCTTCGTGCCTGCGCCACATGCCTGCGCCACATGCCTGCGCCACATGCCTGCGCCACAGGCAAAGGGCGGCAGGCGGCGGACAGCGACGGTGGCAGGACGAGAGCGGCGGGCCGGGGCCGGGGCCGGGAGCCCGGGGCAGCGGAAGCCCCCGTCGGCGGCAGAGCCGGCGGCGGTCGCGCAGCGGCGATGGCGGCAACCAGCGGCGGCGGCAGCCAGCTGGCGCCGGTGGCCGTAGCCGACGCCGGCATGCCACGGCATGGAGGAGTGGCGCAGGTGCGGGGGCGGGCGCAGGGTAGGCACGGCGGCAGCGACGGCGGAGTCGCCAGCTGCTGGGCAGCTGCTGGGCCGCTTCATGCTGGGAAAAAAGAAAGAACATCAGTTGTGGCGAAATATCTTTGCTATAGAAGGGATTTGTCATGGCTCTCCCACGCTCGATTTTGAAATATGCCTGCCCACAGGCGTCGTCACGGACCCACAATCAGATACAAGAGAGTGTGCCCCCTGTGCAGGAAACGCGGGTATTCGCGCGAGGCCCGAATCGATGGGTCGTTGTTTCGTCGCCACACCTACGTTTTCTGTCCGGAGGACGACACCTTCCCCTCGCCCGCAACGCCACCGCCGTCATTGCTGAGCAGCCTCCGCCACCCGCCACCGCTGGTGCCCTGCCTGCTGCATTGGGCGCCCTGCCCTCCTCTTTGGCTGCTGGGCGGCCCCCCGCCGCTGGCTGCGCGCGTGACTTACGCCTGCGGCCGCCGGTTGCCTCCGGCCGCCGGTTGCCTCCGGCCACCGCTGCCGCAGCTGTTACAGCGCCATGGTGCACCTTTCATTGGGATTCGCCCTTGGTTTTGTTTGCAGCCCTGTGTCGCAGCAGTGCCCGAGTGCAAAAGGCTTCGGCGAGGGCGGTGCTTCCTGGGCGGCGACTTGCTTGACGCCTTTTGCCGAGAAGCGTGTGTCAGACACCCCTGCCCCTTCCAGCGCCCGTTAGAGCTTCTTTGGCGGCGTGTCACGCGGCGCCACAGTCGCCGCGTTTCGTCGCGTCGTGTCCCCGTTGCTCTGCGAGCCGTTTCGGTTGGCCGACGGCTCGGATGGCCAGGTGCTACGCCCTGTCGTGTCCTCTTTGGAGAAACTGCACCAGGGCGACCGAGAGCCGCTGTATCAATCGGTGTACCCCGACCATCCCGCCAAGCTCAAAGGCCCACACAAGCCTGTGATTGTGAATGGAGTCTTGAGGCGCTTTCTCGGACTGGAGGTCTCTACGCGCCCTGCCATCACAAAGTTTATTTCCAACTATGTGAAAGAGCATGATCTTCAAGTGCCAGACGACAAGACCAAGTTCCGCCCGGATGCGGATCTTCGTGCTGTTCTTGATGTGGACGAGTGCACGTTTTTCCTGGTATGTTCTGTTGTCAGTGGGGTGCGAAGGCGAGGACAGGAGTGTCGCATTTGTAGTCATGCTCCGTGGTGGTGGTGGGGTGCATGGCTCTCGGTGTTCTGATTGCGGTCTGTAAGCGGTAACCAGGTTCCTCTCCGGTACTCGCTTCATCTGCTTGCCTCGCCCGAAGGATGGATGGTTTACCCATGTCGCATCCAATGTCATTGTTGTGCTTCCGCTCTCATGCACTCGTCTGCTCCGACTCTCTGTCCCTCATGTCAGATCTCAAAGTACATCTCCCCGCACCTGACCAAGGTGGAGCTGGCCGGGGATGCTGGTCAACGTCTATTGGAGGAGTTTCTGTCTTCCGTTTATGGTCACCAACTTCCACATGACCATCCTCCACCTGAACAATCTCCACCCAACCACGCTCTACCCGACCAACCTCAACCCGACCACCCTCCACTGGAGGCGTCCGCGTGGTGCTACGGCCAAGACGATATTGTCGTGCTGCGGCAGCAGAACGGTTTCTTTGTCGACAAGACGCGCTTCATCGTCGCGATGGAGAATGACGGCTCTCCTCACCTCGTGCTTCTACGGCCTGGTCGGTCTGGCAAGTCACTGTTGCACTCTCAGATGCAGGTATGTTTGTAAAACATCATCGAGGTACAGTCGGTTCGTGGAGCGTCGCTTTTCTTGTTCTTCTTCAGTCTGCCAACGTCCATTGTCTGAGGCGGACGCCGCGTCGAAGACTGCTATTTTCGGCGCTTGCTTACTTCTCCTCTTACTCTCTTTCCGCTTCCGCATTGTGGTCACCTCCTTGTCCCCGCATTGAATGATTGTTCTTTCATCAGGTTTACCACGACATCAACACAAACAAGGAGCTGTTTGACAAGGTATTCATCAACAGCGACGGCTCTCCAACAGACGCGTATGTGCAGTCGTCGGGTGGCACGGGAAATGGAGCACGGGCTTACTGTGTACTGCACTTGGACTTTTCCATCCAAGTCGAGAAGGGTCCTGGTACACTCTCCATGCGCCAGCTCTTCTGCAACAAGCTCAACAGAGCCCTTAAAGACTTCTGCGATTCGTACCACTTGCGAGTCTCGTCGTGGGTCAACAACGATGCATTGGTCAACCTCGAGGCTGCGGCGGTGGCCGTCAGTGCAGCGGGTCACCAACTGCTCGTGCTGGTCGATGAATATGACCGATCTTTCAACCAGCTGATGCGCGAGGACCCGGCGTCGTACCAAGAGGCGGTGGCACCCGCTTGCGACCTGAGGCCACCGGGCTTCCTGCGAGCGTTCTACATCAGACTTAAGTCCCTTCCAAGGATCTCCAAGACGAGGGTGCGGAGCTTTACCACGGGCATTGCGCCTGTGGCCCTTACGGACTCCTCGGGCTGGAATGTGGCTTGGTCGCTTACCCACAAGGAGGAGTTCGCAGAATGCTGTGGCTTTTCTGATGCTGACGTTGAGCGCGGGCTGTCGCAGTTCGGTTTGACCGACGCTCAGTACAGCCAAGCGATGCGGCTCGTGCGGAAGTTCTACAACAGCTACAAGTTTTCCGGCGAGTCTAAGCCTCTTTACTTGGCAGCCTACATCATCTTCTTCTTCAAGACGCTGCATAGCGATCGCAGACGTCGGCGGGCCATTCTCCAGGAGCGGGACGAGAGCACCGATGCCCAACTCTTTCACTACATGAAGGATGACAACGTTTCTCTGTCACACAACGTCACTTCTGTGCTGCGCTCCTCCTCTCGGGCGGCCGTTGCCGCCCTTCAAGATGCGTTTCAGGCTTCTAAGATGCTCGCTGTCCCGTTGAAGCAGTTCGAGAGCCCGTTTACGTTGGCAGAGCTGTCGCCGAGGACAAGCCCTGGGGAGGACCTCGTTCGCGTCGCCAAGGCGCGGACTTTCATGGACAAGTCTACCTCATTGGTGTATCAGCGGGCGCTGTCGCTGCTGTTCTACCACGGCGTCCTGTCGGTGCGGGAGTTCCGGGAGGAGGACGCCGTTGTGGTGCTTAGCCCCCCCAACCTACTCTTGCGCCTTGACCACTTCGTCAAGCTGGAGGAGGCGCTGCAGGCGGATGCTTATTTTTTGGAGCGGCTGATTGAGAGTCCCTCCTGCAAGGACGTAACCTTGCTAATGGATGCCGTGCTCCACGGCTGGGACTCAGGCGCGCTTCAACTTAACTTCCTCTTCAGCGAACAGTGTCTAAGCTCAACGATAGAAGCGGCTGTAGGGGGCTGGCTCAGGACCCAACCGGCGGTAAATGCCGACTTGTCAACTGGGCGCGGACGTCCGCTTGATCTTGGTCGCGGCAAGCTAGGCTACTATGACCTGATGCTGCAGAACCAGAGCAAAGATTCCAGACTGCTGCTCGAGCTGAAGGTTGTGCGCGTGAACGCCATCGTGTTCAACGATCCTGCTGTCTCTCGTGCGTCCCGGTCCAAGGGTGACTACGTGGACCCAGCGGTTGACCGCTATATCAACGCCCTTTCTGACGAGGAGAAGCTGGACCTCCTGCTCGACCCGGTTTGGAGCGCCAAGCATTACCGCAGCTGCCAAACTGTGCGCGAGTTCGTCAGTCTTGCGTTACAGCAGCTGGGGCGCTACCACCGGTCTGTCGGGCATCCTGTGCGGTCTTTTGTTGTCGTGCTCGTCGGCACCCGATCCCTCGTTGCGGAGTACGTGGATGACCATACCAATCGGTCGCCGGGAAGCAGAGCTTCTGCGCCTCCTTGTTCGAGCGCTCGGCGTCCATCGCCGTGATCTTATGCTGCAATTGGCCTCGGAGGAGTGCTGGCGCGCCCGTGGCCGCCAACGTGCACTAGCGGGCACCTTATTGCTGCCAAGCGCTACACGCGGCTTGAGCAAGCAAGTGGGTTTGTGCTGAGTGGGCGGTCGGCGCTTCGAAGGCTTGGACAGCGGCTGAGGGTGGAGCTGCTGACGCTCCTCGGGGTGGTACCACGCGTCACCAAAGTCGGCGGCAGCGACGGCGCCTGGCGCGTCGGAACCGGCTGCGCCGGCGGCGGCAGCCGCCGCGGGGTACGTGGCGCTCGAGTACTGGCGACAGCGCCCGGGTGCTGCTGCTGCCGGTGGTGGCGCGGCGGCGGGCGGTGCCCCGGCAGGCGGCGGCGGCGACCCACGCTGTTGCCCTGGAACTCTGGCGGCGGCCATCCGCGGTGACGGAGCTGCCGCTGCCGCCACGCCCAGTCGTGCCTCCCACTTCAGCAGTAGCTGCGGAGCTGGAGTCGCGGATTTAGTCAACATGGAGCGCCTTCAGCGACCGGCAAGTGCGCGGCAACGTTGGCGGCGCTCGCCGCCGCTACCCGACTGGGGCTCCACCTCACAGAGCGCGAGTGGCGAGGACGCGTGCTGGCTAGATGGGGCGCTCCACTGCCGCTGCCCGTGGCAGGGGGTGGGGGTGGTTGTTTGCGTTTACTCTGCCGCCTTTGGTCTTGGCGTGCACCTGGGGCTGTTTACGTCGGCCGTAGCCTGGCTGGGGTATGCGGCCCAGGCGGCGGTGTGGGCGCCCCGCATTGAGGGAATCAAGCGGCCTGGCGTGGGTGCTTTGGGTTGACCGAGCAGGACCACGTCTCAGATGCGCGGGGGGTGGAGACGACGGCTTTGTGGGTGCCCGACGTGCTGGGAGGCGAGGGCAGTTGTCGTTTACGTGTTGGCGGTGGTGGCTACTGTGGTGTTTTGGTGGTTGCAACGCGCACGCCCGACGTTGTGCTGGAGGTGGGGGGCCCGCCCGCCTGAATCGCGCTTGATGCCGAGGGCGCACCGACCGAGGCAGCGGCAGGCTTCCTCCGCTCCAACGGGGTGACCGACATTGGCGCCGCCGAACAGCGCGACGGCTCCTTGTGGCTGTCGGTGGCCGAGGCGGGCGTCGACGCGGTGGCCGTGCTGGTGGCGGCGCTGGGGGCTGCCGTTTCGGGCCTGTCGTTTATCAAGGTGATGTGTTGGAACAACAGTGGTGCCTCCCTTTCTCGGCCGGTGCGCTTGCTGCTCGCCTTGCTGAGCGCAGAGGTGGTGGCTGTCCGGCACGCAGGCGTCGCCGCCGACCGGCTGGTGTATGGTCTGCGGGACGGGTGTTCGTGTATGCTGGGCGCAGGCCATGGGGCTGTGTTTCTGAGAGCAGTGGGTGCGCGTCGTGGGGTTTCGCTTCTGAGAGCAGTCGGCGCGGGACGTGAGGTTTGTTTTGGAGAGCAGGGGGATCAACAGGTGTTACTAGGAAGACCGCGTCACTGGATGATTGCGGCTCAGTGGGCGGTCGTTGACGCTTGACGGTCAACGACCGCCCACTGAGCCGCAATCAGGCACCAGATCTGGCCTACGAGCGATAAATACCAATAAAATTATTTGCTTTCATTAGACAGACCATCAGTCTTCCTATGAAAACTCGACTGGTCGCTATGGGAGGACCTCGCTCCGACCGACCAGTCCCTGGAATGAGAAGAACACATGAGGAGGAACAAAAAAACATAAGGTGCCCCTAATCCCCTAATGTGGGACCTTTCCCCTCAGGAAGAACTCGGGCTGTTGCCAGGGGCCTGCCTATAGCCATACCGGCCCTGTGCACGGGAGACTCGGGCTGCTGCGGGCTGCCGCTGCGGGCTTGGTGATTCCTGGTTGCATCTCGTTAGTCTTGGCTTCAGGCTGGTGAAGAAGGGTGGCCAGAGACACCCGCCGGTTGCTAAGGGATGTTTGTTTCTCTTTTTTTTTTTTTGGAAGGCAGGACGGCCGCTGCGGAGGGCGGCAGCCAGCCGCCATGGTATCTGCTGGGGGCGAACAATTCGTGGTCGTCGTGGACGTATAAGAGGGCACTGTGGTCTCTACTTGGTCGTGGTGATGCCGTACGATGGGTGAGGTGCCGCGCCCAGCCGGCATCTACAGCCTCAACGTCCCGTCTGCCGTATGTGCGGCCATAGTCGGGCCTTTCCGTCTTGCCGCGTTCCCTCTGTCGTTCTTCCCCTCCATGGAGGCACCTGAGGGCGTTGCGCGTGTGCGCGCCCTGGCTTCCCTCCGCCAGGTGGAGGACACGGCGGAGCTGCTCATCCGGGTGGCCGAGACATGTGGCGACCGTGACGGTGCTGCTGGGAGTGGCGGCACCAACGGCGCCGCGGGTGACGACGTCGGGGGACAGGATGCAGAGGCCGCGGTCACTCCGGGAGCGGCGGCCGCAGCGCCCCCGCCCGTGGCTCTGGGCGTGGACGTGCCTGACCGATTGGCAGAGGTGATGGACAGCCTGTCGGCTCTGGCGTCCCGGGAGGATGCCGAGCGGTTGCTCGAAGCGGGTACGTTGCCTGTATAATTCGTTTTTCATTCATTTACTGCGCTTGGTAGCAGTAACGTCGGCGGCACAACGCTAGTATGACGCCGTGCATTGTGCGCCTCAGTGTTGAGCTGCAGTGTTGTTGACATGCACTAACCAATGTGCAAATGCATTGTACGTTGCGTGGGATGCATGTACCTGCGGTGTATGCATGCACGATGCATGTTTGTGTCTTTTGGCCTGGTCGCTTGCTCTCGCCCCCTTCCCCCCCCCGCCCTGTATGTCCAGGTGTGTCGCTCTGGAACTCGGTGCTGGTGCTGGACCGTCAACAAGGTGTGGACGCCGCAACGGAGTCTGCTCTGCTCGCCATTCGTCGTATCGGCGTAGACCTTATGCGCACTGCGCTATCCTTATTGGGAGGCGTCAGTGCTCGCTTCTCCATCGACGAGGTGTCACTGCTCCGCTTCTATACCGCCGTGGCCAAACGTTTTGCCAGCTCCCCACAGGGCAAAGCGGTTGTGGCCCAGGAGTGCTTCCAGGTGGCGTTTGACCTAGCCGCTGCTGCTCGCAAGGTATCTCCCAGTGACCCGGCGTCAGGGTACGCGCCGACGGCGGAGGGCGCCCTTGGCCGTGCACTTTTTGAGCTTGAGCTCGCGGCCGCGGAGTTTGGATGGGAGGGTGCGGATGAGAACGATATGGACGCTGTCAAGGCACATGTGTTGGCCGCCGCCACCCACCTCAATGCCGTACCGGACCGCGTGTGCTACTTTGCGTCCGTGCTGTACAACCTGGGCCTGCATGCCTATCATCAGGGCCGCAGTGCCGATGCCGTTGCCTGGCTCCGCCGCTCCATTCGCACCCGCGCCGCGATGGGCGCCGACCGCCTCGACAAGCGGAAACAGGCCAAGACTGCGCGCCTGACGGCGGTGTGTCTGATCGCGTCCGAGGACTATGATGGTGCAGTGGAGTGCTTGCGCCTAGCCGAGGGCCTCGCACACGACTGTGCGGGCGCCTATCTACTGCTCAAGGTCGCTATTGTCACTGGCCAACAGGACGTGACGGGTCTGCTGCTAGCTACGCTTGAAGATGAGTCAGTGCCGCTGGACATTGCGGCAGCTTCGTTGCAACTGCTCACTACAGCCGGCAGACTCACCGAGGCCGTGGATGGGTATGAGCTGCTGTACAAGCGGCGGGGTCTGGCGCAGGCGCATGACACCTCAGCGGCGCGGGAGGTCACTCAGCGTTTTTTCCAGACGCTCGTTGCGGCGGGCAGCGCCCATCGGGCGGTGGAGGTGCTGGAGGACGCCCTTGTAGGCGTGCGTAATGCCGCGCTTACAGACGCTGTCAAGAGCAAAGAGAGCGACCGATGGTTGTCCCTGGCACTTGACGCGGGCTCATCGTTTGCAGAGCGGCAATACTTCCAGCTGGCGGCGTGGGTTTTGCACAAGGCGCTTGAGCTGAAGACATCGTCCATGTCGTTTCCACGTGAGAAGGCGAGTGTTGTTCATCGGCTTGTTGCGTCTTGCTGCTTGTGTGCGTATGACGGCAGCAATGTGACACGTCCCCTGGACGCCACCGCTGCGCCTCCTGTCGCTGGAGCGTCCTCCTCGAATGCACCTGGTGGCGTTGAGGTGGTTGGCACTGGCCCTACCGCGCTTCGGAGCATCGGAGGCACTACCGCAGCACCCGCCCCGTTATTGCTGCATAGTATCTGGTCTGGCACCAGCTTGCTATCCACTGCTGTTGAGCACGCAGAAGCGGCCAAAGCCCTTGACAGCAAGGACTTCGGTGCTCACATGCTTCTCTTTCGAGCTCATGTGCTGCTCGGCGACACTGGCGCGGCTGCGGCAGAGGTGGAGGGCGTGCATGACCTCCCTGGCTTCTCTGCTGACGCGCTTGTTGCGGCCGCGTGTGATACGAACAAGGTGGCGGGTGCTTCGGGGCGCGCTGCGGTAGTGTCTGCCCTCCTGGCCGTACTGTCTGGTGTGGCGGCTGAAGGCGAAACTCCGGCGGCAGACCTCTTGGACAGAGACATGTCGTCTGCCGATGCGGTGGCCACTCGAAAGCGCCTTCGCCGGTCTCGGCCCCAAACGGCGGGCTTTTATGGCTTGGTTCTGAAAGCCTCGGTCGGGATGGTACTTGAGTCTATTCAGCACGATGCGAGTGCGCCGTACTGCGTGGACTCGAACAAGACACTCTTCCAGGTCCTGGAGGCGGGGCTGGGGTGCGTGCGCCAGCTTGGGGTGGCCGAGACGTTTGGCGACGACCGAGAAAGCTCCCTGGGGTTCCTGGGTGACGTTGCATGGAACTGCGGGAGGGCTGCCGGCTATGCGAAGCAGCACGACCACGAGTTGAAGTTTTTCACTCTGTGTGATATGCTGTATGACCTCCGCAAGCCGACCCTGGCTTCCCTTCAAACCCGCAAGATCGCATTGGTTTTGTGCGCCACATGCCTGCTTGATCATGTGAACGTCTCCAACGGCGCAACACGAGGCAGTCTGCAGCAAGACCAAGAGTCGGCGGCTCTGGGGGCGATGCGCGTGGAGCGCATCAACCAAGCTCTGTCTGCTATCCAGTCAGCTGTAGGCGTCATTATCCGGATTCAGGCGCTCGCGGCAGCTGACGCCAAGGGCATTGGGAAGGGCCAGGATGCTCAGCAGGGGGCTGTGACGGATTCTGGGATGCTATTGCTCTGCTTGCTGGAGGTGCGGTGCTATGCTCGACTGCAAGATGCGTCTGGCTTGGCTGGCGCGGTGGAGCGGGCGGCTCAGCTGCCCAACTGCACGGCGACGCTGCTTGAGCAAGTTGGTTGGGTGTGCCGTGAGGCTAAGACTCAGGCCGGCGATGCCAACACGCCTTTCTCTGAAGCCGCTGTGAGTGCCTGTATCATGGCGCTCAAGCGAGCACTGCAGCTGCGATTGGCTAAGCTTCCTAGTCGCACGGGCAGCTCTGGTGACGGCCCTGCTGGCGCTGCCTCGGCTCTGAGCAGCCGGGAGAAGCGTGCAAAGCACGGAGCCATTGCCGGGCTGCTGCGCCAGCTGATGCTTCTTGCCGCCTCGCGCGTGCCCGAGTGTGCGTGGGAGTATGTGCAGCATGCGTTGAACCTGATGCTTGGTGACGACGTCGACTTCCGCTACGACCTGACTGAATGCCGGTGGGTCGTGGCGCGGACGTGGGAGACGGCGCAGCAGTTGGGCCGCGCCGGCCAGCACACTGAGGCGGCCCGTTGGGCTGCGAGTGCGGCCAGTATGTGCGAGACGGCGCCGGGGCGATCAGCGGGGCTCGCTGCCTTTGCTGAACCCATTCGCGAATATCTTCAGACGCTGCCCGTCTCTGCGCAAGTTGCGCAAGAAGTGTCTGAGATGTTGTAAGCTTCTGTGGCGGCGCACACGCTCTGCGTCTTGTCAGCAAGGCCACCTACCTGCGGGTGCGGCGACACGGTGACGAACGACCGTTGAGAGCTCTCATGTGCGTTACAAGCTGGACAGTCGAACGCGTCAACCATCTCGTTGGTCAACCAGTCGGCCTCTGCGTAGCAGGCTGTTGGTTGGGTTCGCTTGCGCCATCTCAGCTGTGGTCCTGTACAGGTCTGTACGTCTGGGTGTGAACGATCTTGTTTTTTTCTGCTGTCTTGCTTAGTTGCGCTGTCCCACTTGTTCCTGTACATCAATACTTGCAACCTTGGCTTGGCAGTTAGCGAGACCAGCCAACGAAAGGCATGAAGTGGAGCTGTTCAGCTCAAGACGTGACGTCCGGTGTTCCCGTCCCTGTGGAGCCAAATCCGCCTGCGCCCCGTTCCGTCGAATCCAGAGACTCCACCACAACCACGTCGGGAGTGGAAATGCGCTCTAGCACCAACTGTGCAATGCGATCGCCAGCCTCGACTGCGCAGAGGACACGCCGTTACACAAGACGAATACCAAAGCGGCCACAGGCAGAACAAAAAGATACACCCTTGGCACCGCAGGTCAATGGACAGTCCTCGCACATGCACAAGAGCAGAACCAAGTTCGGGACAAGTCACCAAACATGGACACAACTTCCGCCCCTCATCTGCTGCCCACAAAAAGCTGTACCGGACGCAAGTTATAGCAACGATCCAGCAGGAACCAACGACGTACTCTTGACGTCGTCGTCGGTCAGGTTGAAGAGCAAGACGCGAAGCTCCCCACGATAGTCGGCGTCAATGACGCCCGCGCCAACATCCAGCCCCTTCTTCCACGACAAACCAGATCGGGGCGCAATGCGGCCGTACACGTCCGACGGCAGCGCAATCGCCACGCCCGTCTGCAGCAGCGCCCGGCCCCGCGCAGGCACGACGCCAGCCATCAAGGCAGCGAGGTCATACCCAGCCGCCGCGGCGGAGCCACGGCTGGGGGTGACTGCGCCGGGATGGAGCAGCTGCACCCGCAGAGCCGAGGAGGACGCCATGACCGGCATCAACATGGTTGAGACACGACGTGGCGCAGTCACATCGCCGGTGGACACAGGGAGGAACGGAAGGCGCGACACACGCTGCAGCGGCCGCGGGCACACATCGTCAAGATCGCAATAGCACCGTGACGTGGTCCAAGACGCGCTTCTCATTGGCCAAGAGTCTATGAAAAGCCACACGTCGAAAGTTCAAAAAGAGTGGTCGCCTTTCTAAGCAGGAGCAGATATCCGTCAGTCGAACCCCTCGTAGTCACACGATTGCTCTTCACCACCCTCGTCGCTCTCAGAGGGAGCTATGGGTTGCCATTGACCTGCAACCCCTCCATCGCCACGTCCGCCACCCCGCCCTCGCCCACACCCTCCTCTGCCCCCCAGGCGGCCCACGTCTTGTCATAGCACGCCGCGACCAGCCACCCTCTCCCTGCGTCCATGCCCAGCACCCGGTCGCCGTGGGTGGTCAGGCCCCGCAGAAGCGCCCATCCGCGGGCGGCGCCCCACGCCTTGACTGCCCGGTCCACGCTCGCACTCCACAGCACATCCCCCGCGGCGCCCCCCCCCCAGCGCAGCGACGACACGACTCCATCGTGGGCGGGGAGAGCGACCACCGCCTGCCGCGACCGCACGTCCCACACCCTCACCGCGTGGTCGGCCCCGCCGCTCGCAAGCGCCACACCAGACGGCGACCACGCAATGGCCGTCGACGCGCCCGCGTGGGCTGCGGGGAAGGAGAGGACGACCCGGCCGCTGCGGGCGTCGGCCAGCCGTACTGCCCCGTCGTCGCCGACGGTGGCTGAGAGGGAGCCGTCTGGGTGCCAGGCCACCTTGCGCGCGCCGCTGCCGCCACCAGCCCCGAGGGGCACGTGGCATCCGGGCAGCGTCGCCACAAGCACCCCCCGGGAGAGGTCATAGAGGGACACCCCGGCGGGGCCTGCCGTCGCGGCCACCACCGCGCCCGCCGGGTGAAGCGCCACGTCCACCGCCCCTGCGACAGGCGGGTCGGCTGCTGAGGGCAACGGGGTAGACGAGCCAAAGCGGCATCGACCGGCGTTGTCGTCGAGCCTGTGGAGGGCCACCCCGCCGTCTGCGGCGGCGGTCGCCACCAACCCGCTCCCGCTGGCCGTTGTGCCAGCCGAAAGGCCCGTCACACGGGCGGCGTGGAGGTAGTCGGGGGGGGCCCCTGCAATGGGACGCGTCGCCGCTGGCAGGCGCCACAGGCAAACGTCGCCGCCCCAAGAGCCCACCGCCACGGCAGCGTCGACCCCCCCATCCCAGCCGCCACCGCCGTCGCCGCCAGGCGGCGACGGCAGCAACGCAATTGCCGACAGCGGCCGCAAAGATGCATGGACGGTAGCGCGGAGGGCGAGACCGCGCGTAGCGGCTAGCGCAGCCTCCTCGGCCGCCGCAGCAGCGGCGGGCGTCGCGGCCGCCGCGGCGCCCGCGCGCGCCGCAGCGCGACGGAGCGTCGGCAACAGCAGCGACAGGCGGAGGGTGTGCAGGGCGGGTGGCCCGGGCGTGTAGTACTCGGCGGGGGGGGGGGGTGCCGCAGGGGTGCTCCCGCTGCCGCCGCCGTCACCATCGCCACTCGTGTCCGTGTCGGTCTCCCACTCGCTGCCACTCTGGTCCGTGTCGTCCCCGCCATCGCCGCCATCGCCACTACCACCAACACCACCTCCGCCGCCGCCACCGAGTGCACCCTCTGCTTTCCCCTTCCCCTTCCCCCCGCCCCCCTCTGGCGGGCGGCGGCCCCCCTTGCTTCGCTCCCGCTCTGCCACCAGCACCTCCCGCAGACGCTCCCGCCGGTCGTAGGGGTCCTCCCCAAAGAGGCACACCGGGTGTCCCCGGTCGCGCAGCGCGGCCCGCACGTCGGCATCGGGTCCAGGCAGGGGGATATGGGCAGCGGCAGCGCGGGCGGAGAGGGCGGCGGCCAGCCGCCCGCGCGCCGCGGGGCTGGTCGCCGCCGCCGCGGCAAGGGAGGCGTACGCTCCGCCGGCAAAGGCGGCAGCGGCTGAGGGGATGGGGGGGGGGCGGGAACCCATGGGGCGAGGGGGTGGCATGAGGAGGCCTAGAGGGGTGGGGGAAGTGCAAGAGAGCAGAGTGGTGTGCGGGTAGAGCGGCACGAGTGCACACCAAGCATAGCGCGTCTTTCCGCGCTGGTACACGCTCGATCCACTTCCTGTGGGTAACCGGAAATGCCCACCCACAGGAATGTGATCCAGGCTTGCCGAAAATTGCCCCTTCCTCCCCAGATTTGACGTCCGTGATCTCATCCTCGCGAGAAGCAGGATCCGACGCCCCACCTTGGCGGCATCGCCCGTCGACCTGGACTGCCATCCTCTGCCCGTACCACTCCCCAGCTTTCCCCTTGTTTTTTATCTCTTCGCCTTTCTTTTCCTCTCTATCCCTGTCCATCCCCATCCCCCCCACCCCATCGCCATCATTCCCGTCAACATGGCGTTTGCCGTCGCAGCCCCTCTGACCGCCACTGGCCGGGGCGGCCGCGCCGCGTGCCTCGCCCGCCCGTCGGCGTTCACCCCCCCCTCCCTGGCGGCGGCGGGAGCCCGCCGCGCGTCCACCCTCCCCCGCCGCGCGACGGTCGCCACCCCTCCCATCGCTGCCATGGAGCGCACCTTCATCGCGGTCAAGCCTGACGGCGTGCAGCGGGGCCTCGTCGGCGCCATCATTGGGCGCTTTGAGGCCAAGGGCTACAAGCTCCTCGCCCTCAAGGCGCTGGTGCCGTCCAAGGAGCTCGCGTCGGAGCACTATGAGGCGCTCTCGTCCAAGCCCTTCTATGCTGGCCTCGTCGACTTTATCTGCAGCGGGCCTGTCGTGGCCATGGTGTGGGGCGGGGGGGATGTGGTTAAGGCCGGCCGCACGATGATTGGCGAGACGAGCCCGACGGCGTCTGCGCCGGGCAGCATCCGGGGGGACTATGGTGTGGAGGTTGGCCGCAACGTTGTGCACGGCAGCGACGCAGTGGAGACGGCGGAGCGGGAGATCAAGCTGTGGTTTGGGGACGAGGGGGTCATGGAGTGGGAGAGCTCGCTCAACAAGTGGGTGTATGAGGACTAGGGGCGACGTCTGCCGGGGCGGGGGGGGTGGGCCCCTGTGAGTGGTGCCGCCGGGTTGGGGGACGGAAACCCCCGACGCCGGCGCCATAGGACAGCATCGCCACACACAACGGCCCTTCGCCCCATTTTCTGTATCGCCCGTATGCCTCTGGGGGACTCTTACCAGCAGCAGCAATCCTGCGGCCCACACCCGCCCGCCCGCCCTTCACAGTCACTCCCCCCGCCCTACACGCGCACATCCACCGGCCTGTCTCCCTGCGCGCGCCTGGGTCACCGCCGCCATAGGGGCGGCACCCACAGCGGCACCCCCCCCCCCGTGGCGGCGGCAGCGTCCAGGCCCGCGTCCAGGACCGACGCCCACCCTTCTCCGCCCGCCGCCGCCGCCGCGGAGCGGAGGATGCGGAGCTCGGCGGCGGCGCGCGCACGCCGCGGTGGCGCCCCGCTCCCCCCCCTCACCAGCTCGGCGACGCGCGCGGCGAGCAGGCGGCCGGCGGCGCCACCCCGGTCGCCCGGTGGCGGCGGCCCTGCCGCCACCCACGTGCGCAGGGCGGCGGCGACTGTGGGGAGGGACTCGGGGAGGAAGAGAGGCGTGGGGGGGGCGCCGGGGGGGGTGAGAAGGCACGCGGTGGGGGATGGGATGGAGGGGGAGGGGGGGGGGGAGGGGGCGGCGCCAACCGTGTCGCCGCCGCCGACGGCGGGCCATGGCACCGGGGGAGGGGCGGCAGCGGCCGACGGCGACGGCGCGCTCGCACCCACAGAGGGGGCGCGCGCCCGCCCGTCCTCGCTGTCGTCGTCATCGTCCAAACCTCCATCCTCCCCGTCGGCCGCACGGCCCGCCGTGCCCCCATCCCCACCCCCGCGGCCGAGGTCCCGCAGCAGCTCAATCGCGTCGCCCAGGCGGGCGGCCCGGAACTCGGCCGCCCCCACCACCGACGCGCCGTCGCGGCGGCCGCGGCGCACCGCTGCGACCTGCGTCATGGTGACTTGCGCGGCGGCCTTTCGGGCAGCCGCGGCCCGCCGCGGCGGCGGCGGGTGGCGGCACGCCCTGCCTACCAGGGTCGCCCCACCGCCACTGCCACCGCCACCGGGGCTGGCGGGGGGCGCGGTGGGGAGCCGCGGCCGCGGCGGTGATGGCGGCCGCCGCCGCCGCCCCGCGGTTGTCAGCCGCCGTCCCGGCTGGGCGGCGGCCAGAAGCTCGCGGCGGATGGATGGGGGAAGCGCGCCAAACACGGCCGGGTCCCAGTCGTCAGGCAGGACGCCCTGTGGAGGCGGGGGCAGCGGCGGCGGGGGGGGCGGCTCCTCCTCGTCTTCCTCCACCTCAGGTTCCTCCTCTTGATTTTCTTCTTCCCCGCCATCCTCCTCCTCGGCCGCGACAGACGGCGTCTGTGCACTTCCGCTGAGGGCGGGGCGCCGCGGCTGGACGGGCGTCGCAAGCAGCGGCGGTGGAGGCGTCAGCGGCCACGCAGTGCCGCGGTCTGCAGAGGGGGGCGTCGAGGGAGGACGGAGGGGACGCACCACCTGGATGCCATCACTGTCGTCCGCGCTCAACGGTAGCGGCGGGCGAAGCACCTCAGAGGGGGGCGGGAGGGGCAGCCGAGATGGGTCCCCTCGCCGCTTGGCCGGTGGTGATGACGCGTCGGCCGCCGCCGGCCGCCGCCGTCGGCCCATCGTCGACGGGGGTAGCGCGTGAGGCGGCGGCAGTGGGGTGGGCACCCCCTCCCCTCTCGGCGCGGGCACCCGCGAGGGCAGGAAGGAGTCCATCGGTCCCGCTGCGGCGGTGACTGCCCCACACCAGGCCAGGCCCGACAAGCTGACACCGACGCCGCGGAGCTCCTCAGGCGGCACCCCCTGCGCCGCGTAGAGGGCGGTGGCAGTGGCCACCACCGCTGCCGCCGTCGCATCCATCGCGGCGGCGCCATAGGCGGCAGCGTTGGGTTCGCCGGCAGCGGCAGTGGCGGAACCGACGCCGCCCCCATCGCGGGCACCCTCCCCGCCGACCCTAGGAGCTGTGGGTGGTGCCGCCGCGGCCGCCGGCAGGACCGCGCTGCGCGACGACGCGGTGGTGAGGCCGCAGCCCAGCGGCTTTCCGGGTGGCCCCGCCCCCGGCGCCCGCCGCAGCGCCTTGACCGTCACCCGCGTGGGCGTCGCGCCCGCGTCGCGTGCCCGCCGCGCCGTCTCGGCGGCCCGGTCCGCGACAAACGCGGCCGCGGCGGCGGCGCCTGCCGCGCCCGCCGGGAAGCGGACGCCCCATGAGATTTCCGCCGCCACCGACCGCCGCGGCGGCAGCGGCGCCACGGAGCGGTCGTCCCGCCCAACCGCCGCGTCGGCGAGAGCCGCGCCGGCGACGGCGCCAAAGGCGGTGGTCAGCCGGCTGCGGGGGAGGGCGGCCACGTCGCCGACGGTGGTGGCGCCGAGGGCAGCAAGCCGCCCCGCCACCGACCGGCCGACGCCCGGGAGTGACCGCACGGGGAGGGTGGCAAGGTAGGCGGCGGCGTCGGCATCGGCGAGCACCCACTGGCCGTTGGGTTTGGCGGCGGCGGTCGCCAGCCGTGCGAGCAGCTTGTTGCTCCCAATCCCCGCTGACGCGCGGAGGCCAGTTGTGGCGTGGATTTGGGCGCGCAGCTTGGCCGCGAGCGCCTCCCCGCTGCCCACGCAGCGGCTCACATCGATGTAGGCCTCGTCCACTGAAACGGCCTCGACCACCGCCCCCGGGGCGACCGAATGAAAGACGGTGTAGAGCTGGATGGAGGCAGCTTCGTAGGCCGCAAAGTCGTAGGGAACAGCAACCAGCCCGGGACACATGGCAGCGGCAGTGGAGAAAAGCATCCCTGCCTTGACGCCCGCCGCCCGGGCGGCGTACGAGGCCGACGAGATCTCCCCAGCCGACCCGTCTGCGCCTCGGCCGTGGCAGACAGCAAGCGGACGACCCGCCAGGGATGGGTCCGCGACCACCGCCACAGAGGCAAAAAAAGCGTCGAGGTCGCAGTGGATAATGACACGCCGGGGACGGGGGGGGGTACCGTCGCGACCTTCGCCAGCGTCATCGCTGCCGTCACCACCCCCATTCTCGTGACCGCCACGCCGAAAGACGGCCGGCGCCGCCGACAGAGGCGGGGGTGGCGCCAGCAGCGACGAAGCGGGCACGCGCAGACGTGCCGCCACGGCGGCCATGAGTGCCTCATAGCGCGCCCGAAAGCTACCGATAAAGTGGAGGCGCGACTGTCGAAAGTAGTCACGCACAAAGTGTGGGTTCTCGCCAGTCGTGCGCAGGCGGCCGAGGCCGACGTAGCGCTCATCAGAAAAACCACTTGCGCGGCTGGGGGGGGGGCCGTGGCGACGGGAAGAAGCACCGTCGGGGGCACCCACAACGCCTCGAACATGGGCGGTGGTACCACCAGCACTGCCACCACCGGCACCTCCGTCGTTACTACTGTTTGCACGGCGACCAAGGGGACGGGCCACTGCCGGTCCAGCCAGCCTTGCCGAAGATGGTGCCTGGCCAACGGGGGGCGCAGGGGCGTGGACGGCATGAGGGACGGCGCTGTCGCCGCTTGCCTCGCCTTCGCTGCCAAACGGGTCGTCGTCGCCATAGGGCCGCCCCTTCTCGTCATCCTCGCTGTTAACGTTCATGGTGCGCCGATAATGTCATGGTCGACGACGTTGCCTGGGGTGCACCGACGCAACGAGGTGCTGCGGGTTGTCAACGACTGTGTCAAGAAAGACAAACATCAACGACGACACAGATGAGCTGGGAAGTCGAAAGACACGGACGCGCCAATTCTGGATGCACGTGACTCTGCGGATCGCTTTTTCAGATGTAGCCTGGCCAATCGCGAATAAATACCCTGCAAAAAATGCACGACAAAAATACACCGGCAGAGAGAATAGGGGGCAGGGAATGAAGAAACCCCGCTTGAGGTCGTGACACGTCACGCGGGCGCCAGGAGGTATGCACAACTGACAGGGAGAAAAAAATGCATGGCCTACTAATGGAAAAAAAGATCAGGGGTCCTCACTCGCTCTGCACTGCCGTATAGAAAAGAAGGTACGCCTCAGCAGCCAGTACATCCTTCTCCAACGCCGCCGACACATGGCTGTCGCTGCAGTACCACCACTCGTGTGCAGGGGAGGCGCGTGGAGCTCGTGGTGGCGCGTCTATCACCTCCCCGCCGCGCACGTAGCAGGTGTAATGACCAGCGTAAAGAGAGCCACCATGCACCACCACCCCAGACAGCGTGTACTGGGCGTCGGGCCGTACTGTCCGAGATGCGGGCGACTCGTCGGCGACAGCGGCAGCGTCTGCCGGCGCCGATTCGATGCCACCCAGCTCGCCGTCGTCCGATCCGGTGGCTGACATCTCCGCCGACGACTCTGAGCCATCAAACCACGTCGGACAGCCGTCCGATCGGCTGCTCGCTTCCGACCCATGACCGTCCTCGGACGGCGTTCGCGCTCCGTCTACACCCGCAGACAATGCCGGCTGAGGCCGAGACTTCTTTTGCTTCTTTGCCGCTCGCGCCGCCATCTGCGCCGCTGGCGGCGACGGCAAGTCAGCGGCGGCGCCAGCAGGAGCGGCAGTGCTGCGCCCAGCAGACTCGTCGGCAGTCTCGTCCACACATGGCGGTGCCATAAAGGGTGACATGTCCAGGTCCAGAGGGAAGGGCACGTGGCCAGACAGCTTGCGGAGGCCCCCGCGGGGTGTCTGGGTGAACCGCTGCAACTGCAAAATCAGCACTGGGGGCACCTTCTGAAGCCGCTCCCGCCGCTCAGCGCGCGTGCGGACGGTGGGCACCTTGATCTCCTCGTCCCCTTCCTCCTCAGCGATGGCGTCATCGATGGCATTGCTGGGCTCACCAGTCGCCTCGCCCGGCTCGTTTTTGCCCTCGGTCCCCCGAAGAGTTAGCGCACTCGCCGTTCGCATCACGCCACTCGCTGCCGCGCCAGACACTTGCTTGGCGCCGGGACCAGCAGGTCCCTCGCCGCGCAACGCAGGTACACGCTGAAGCATCGCCGCCAGTACCGGGGCCTTGACGGCAGGAGAACCCGTGGGTACGTCCGCACCACCGACCGCTCCGTCGGCACCCACAAACGAGGCACTCGACGCAGGGGACGGCGGTGACATGTCACCTTGCGAAACACCGCTGCCCGTATCGGCGCCCGGTTGCCGAGGCGCCCCCGCGTCATTCTCCACATGTCCTTCGACGTCCGAGTCCGCGTTGGCTGATGACGACGGCCGTGGCACGTCACGCCACATGGATCCATCTCCATCGATACTGCTGGCCTGTGCACTGGCCGAGTGCGCGCTCCCACAATCCCCTTCCGTCTCACCGTCCAAAGACGTCGTGTCCGTGCCTTCCTCCAAGTCAACGCGACCAACAGGGGCCGACGCCACCGCCGAAGCTGCAGTCACACCGGGCAGCTGCGCAGTCAAGGCGGACGGTGACACAGCCGCATTGGGCGACACGTCTCGCCTCGGCTGGGGTCGGGTGATGCCGACCGCGGGAGCTCGCACTGCGTCCAGGACTCGCGCTGCGTCCAGAGACGGCCCCGCTGAGGGAGCACCAGAAGCCACACCAGTGACTGCCCCCGCTCTTGCAGCAACTGTGCCTCCATCCTCCTCCCCGTCCGACCCGCTGCTGCCGCTACACATGCTGACGGCCGCTGAATCGACGCCTCCACCCTCGGCAGCGGCCAGGCCCGACCGCGCCAGGTCTACCACCCCCGCCGAGCCCGCTACGTCAGGCGCAGCTGGTGGTGGCGCCGGGGGTGCTGACGCCGACCCCACCGACGGAACAACACCCAGGCCTGGTCGCGATGATGGCCGAGGTAGGAGCGGTGGCTTGGCAGAGACCGCGTATGCCCGGCGACGCCGTCGCTCTGCCGCCGCCGCCCGGCGAGCAGCAGCAGTACACGCCTCGCAGCCGTACGCATTGTCACCCTCAAGAATCTCAGATTGAGCGAGGGCCGCAAGGGAGGCAGTCAGCGACTCGTAAACAGTGGAAGAACTAAACGGGTTCGACGACACGAAGACAGGGCGCTTGCACTGTGGCCCACTTGCACCAGCGCCTACCGAGCTCGTAGGGTTGTACGGAGGAGCGGCCGGAATTGTCGAGCCGGCTGCCCCGCTGCGCGCCGAGGTTGCCGAAGGCCCATCCTCGGGCGTGTCAAAGAGCGCAAACAGGTCCGACATCTCCTCCTCCCCGGCGTTGGACGAAGGGGATGAATGGGCGGCCTCCCCCTTAGGGCCGGGCTCCCCCTCCATATCGACGTCCACTGGCTGTGCTGGCGGCGTCACATCAACAAGCGGCCCCGAAACCACAAGCGCCGTGCACGCGGATGGCGCAGGCAATGGCACTTCTGCCATCGCAGAAGGCGGTGGGGACGGCGGAGGAGCCTTCGGGAACCCAATAGCGGCGGGTGCCTCAACCTGCTCCACCCGCTTGGCCAGCGTCACGCTCGACAGAATCGATGCCGAAATGGTAGCTGGCGCCACGTCGCTTCCCGGCGGTGGCGCAGGGCGGCGCAGCCCCGACGTGCCGCCCCCCCCAGGCGGCGGCGGCGGGGGTGGTGGAGGTGGCGGCGGTGGCGGCGGTGGGGGCGGCGGAGGCGGTGCCCCAGCCGACGGCACAGAAGCGGCGGGCCCCACCTCTGGCCCCACAGCCAGGTGCGGTCCCACAATGGGCAGCGCGGGTGGCCCCACGACCGGCCGAGAAGTCGCTTCCACCAACGCCAACGACAGATCGCTGAACGGCTGCGTCCGCGCAGACACAGTTCCGCACGCACAGCAGCGGATCTCACTCACCTGCTGCCCCTGCGTAACACGCTCGACAAAGCTCACGATGGGGGACGCAGGCGCCACGGCGGCGGCAGCGGTCGTCGCCCGACGTGGCGGCGGCGGTTGCGCCGTGGCCGCTTCCGCACGCGCCGCGGCAGCTGCCCGCCTCCTCGCCGCGGCGCCCCCCTTTTTGGGCCCCTTGCCGCTGCCCACTGCGGCAGCAGCTACCGCCGCGGCGGCAGCAGCGGATCGCTGCGCGGGCGTCTCCCCGCTGTCCTCTGCCTCAGACGTGACGGCCGAGCCCAGCGCTTCGGCACGCCCCGCCAGCGCCGCCACCACCGCCGCCTTCTTCTTCAGCCGTGCCACCTCCTCCTCTGCGACCGCGTCGAGGAGGGCGCGGAGCAGCTCGTGGGCATCCTGCTGCTGACGGCCGCGGAAGCGCGGCGCCCGCACCCCTACCGCGTCGAGCAGGACACCCGGGTGGAGGGCGCCCCGCTTGGCCACCCCACTCCGCAGGCCCGGTCGACCGCCGCCACCACCCCCGCCACGCGCCTTTTTGCCAGGACTCCCCGGCGTCCCGCCAGCCGCCGCCGGCGCCTCCCACGCGCCCGCCATTACCTGCCGCAGCGCAGCGGTGACGGGCCCCTCACAGACGGGCGGCGGCGCGCCGAGCAGCCGATCGCGCAGGCCCGGCAGGCGCAGCACATTCTGCAGCGCCGAGTTGAAAAAGCACGTGTTGCCCAGGTTGATCAGCCCCCGTGGCGGCGCTCGCACGTCGAGGGCGTCCAGTGCCGCCGCGTCGAGCACCCCCGACGATGATGCAGACGACCCCGACGACCGAGAGCTGCCGCCACTCCCCCCCCCCGACCGGCGGCCGGACAGGGCGGCCGCCGCCGACGGGGCGGTCCCCGATGGGGACTGGCCGGGCAAGACGCCGCCAGCAGCGGCGGCCGCCTTGGCCGCCTTGGCGGCCGCCGCGTCGGTGGCCTTGCGCTTCTGCGATGCGCGGCGGTTGGCGGCGGTCATCTTCTTGCTGCCCTTTTGCTTGCGCGCCATGGCGCGTCGGGGGCGACCAGGCGGACGCAGCGAAGGAGGGGGCGACGGTAACGTTGGGGAAGGGGGGGGGGGGGGGGGGAAGGAGACGCAGGACAGGGGGGGGGGAAGACAGGCCACAGGTACGGGGTGGGAGGCGAAAAGGGGGGGGCGGGGAGGGGGGTCGGTCGGCAGAGGGGCGGGTGTGGGGGAGGACGAATAAAGATGGATTGCGGGAACGCCGGCCGCCACCGCCAACACGCCGCAAGCCCCTGCGCGCCCTGCAGGCGCGCACCAGCGCGGCGGGGCACCCACCCGCCGGCGCCCACGCACGGCCCACCACGCGGCGCCTGCCCGGCACCGTCCCGCCAACGTTGAACGCCGTCCCCACCGCCCGCCGCTGGCCGCCAGAGGGGGAATAGGAAGGGGGCACCGCCGCGTCGCAACAAGCACACCGTCGCCGCCGTTGCGGAGGCGCGGGGGGGGGGGGGGGGGGGGGGGGGGTGGCCGACCATGCAAACACACGACAGCCGGAAGCGCGGCCGCGGGCGGTGCGACCGGGTGGGCGGGCGGGCGGGTGGTCCGTGGCGGGGGGGGGGGTTGGGGGGCGGGGGCAGAGCCGACGGGGGCGCGACAACCGCCGCCGCCGGCAGCCGCGGCGCCGACGGCAGCCCTACGACCGCCGCGCGTCACCCTCCTGTCGTGCTCCCCCCCACGCTAGGTACATACACCCCCCCCCCTGCACCGCGTGGGCCCCACAACCCCACCCCGCCCACCCACCACCCCTTTCGAGCGGCGCGTGTGCGCGTGCACGTCGCCGCGGCCGTGGCCGCCGCCGCACCGCTGTAAGGAAAAGCCAGACCGGATGCGGCGGCTGTGGGGTGCTGGCGTTGACGCCGCCCTCCCCCCGTTCGGTCATCTGCATTCGCACGCTCGCCGCCAGTGCGGGTCGAGGCGCTCTGTAAAGTCTCTGACACCGCCCGTCGTCCGAGCACCGCGACCAGACCCGCCGCCCCTCTGATCGAGTCGAGCCTGGGAGGCCACCTGTGATTGGTTGTGCGGTGCCCCCACAGGGCTACATTACGTGGCTGGTCTATTGTGCGTCCCGTAAAAAGTGGACGTGCACGGGTCGTGCAGTGTGGGTTTGGTTGGTCCAGTGGCCAAAATTTGACATGATCATGACACGAGAACGTCCACTTTTTACGGGACGAACTATAGAAATGTCGCCCTAACGGGGTTCGAGGCCAGTCGTGGGTCCACCTGATGTAAGGCCATCAGTACTTACCTCGATATTTTTATCGCGATCTGATTTCGAAACTGCTTGTGGATTCCCACTTGTGGTGATCCTCAATGCACATTTCACCGGCATTGTCGAGTCACACGTCCGTTGAGGAGACCACGAGACCGCCGTGTGCGCCGCCGTTGACCCCATTTCCCTTCGTCGCCGTCGCAGCTCGCCCTCACAGTGGTGCAGAGCGCGCTTCTTCCGCTACGGCCACGGGCGTTTGTTTCGTTGCGCCCCACCAAGTTGGTTATTGCCTGCTCACCCCCTTCCTCGGCTCGCCCCTCCTCCCCCGTTCTCTCCTTCTTGTTTGCTGGCCCGCGCTCTCCCTCCCAACGAGGCAATACCCGTTGGTGCCCCGAGGCCTGCCCGCGCAGCCGCTCCGCCCCTGGTCATGGGCACCGCCCGCCCAGCGGCCGCGGCCGACCCCACGGCGGGGGCGGGTTCAGCTGCTGCTGCGCCCGCCAACGCCAAGGCCGCCACGCCGCGGGCTGCTGCGGCCGGCGCGGCCGACGCCGACGCGGACGCCGGCGGCGGGGCGCCCGCCCCGGCGCCCGCTGCCGGTGTGCCCGTCCCGCCGCGGCAGGGGGGTCACAACTCCACCCCCCCTGCCGCCACCACCGCCCCCTCTACCACCCCTGCCGCGTCTTTGGCGGCGGCGGCGGCGGCGGCGCCACCCCCCCCCGCCACCTTTGCCGAGGCTGGCGTGTGTGCAGAGCTGGTCGACGCGTGTACGCGGCTCAACTTTACCAAGCCCACTCCCATCCAGGCCGAGGCGCTGCCGCTGGCGCTGGCCGGCCGGGACGTGATTGGGCTGGCCCAGACGGGCAGCGGCAAGACCGCCGCCTTCACCCTGCCCATCCTCCAGGCGCTCCTCGACGCGGGCCCCGCCGCGGGCACTCCCTACGCGGTGGTCATGGCGCCGACGCGGGAGCTGGCCGTGCAGATTGCGCACGTCTTTGTGGCGCTCGGCGGCGACCTGGGCGTCCGCGTCGTCACCCTGACGGGCGGGGAGGACATGATGGAGCAGGCGGTAGCGCTGGCCAAGCGACCACACGTGGTCGTTGCGACGCCGGGGCGGCTGGTGGACCACCTGGAGCACACCAAGGGCTTCTCCATGCGCTCCGTGCGGTTTTTGGTGCTGGACGAGGCGGACCGGCTGCTGAACATGGACTTTGAGGCGGAGATTGACGCGGTGTTGAGCGTCCTCCCGCGGGAGCGCCGCACCTTCCTCTTTTCCGCCACCATGACGTCGCAGGTGCGCAAGCTCCAGCGCGCCTGCCTCGTCAAGCCCGCCAAGGTGTCCGTGTCGGACAAGTACGGGACGGTGGCGACGCTCGTCCAGTCGTTTGCGTTTATGCCCGCCAAGCACAAGGACTGCTACCTCGCCTACATCCTCCACTCGCTCGGTGGCAAGACGGCCATTGTGTTTGTCGACACGCAGGCCACGGCGGGGCGCCTGGCGCTGATGCTGCGCGCGCTCGGCTACGCCGCCACCGCCATCCACGGGGGCCTCGCGCAGAGCGCCCGCCTCGAGGCGTTGGGCAAGTTCAAGGCTGGCGAGCGGGCGGTGCTGGTGGCGACGGACGTGGCCTCCCGGGGCCTCGACATCCCGTCGGTGGACGCCGTCATCAACTTTGACGTGCCGAGCTACGGCAAGGACTACATCCACCGGGTCGGCCGCACCGCCCGTGCGGGCCGGTCGGGCCTGGCGGTGAGCCTCGTCTCCCAGTACGACGTGGAGAACTTCCAGCGCGTGGAGGGGCTCATTGGCAAGAAGCTCCCCAAATACGACGCCGACGAGGCGACGGTCCTCCTCCTTGCTGAGCGGGTGGCCGAGGCGCAGCGCTACGCCGCCGCCGAGCTCCGTGAGGCGGAAGAGGCCCGCCGGGAGCGGGCGTCGCGGGGGGGCGGCGGCCGTGGGGGGGGACGCGGGGGGGGGGCGGCCAAGGGCATCAATAAGCGCCGGGGGGCCTACGCGGCTGACGCGGACGTGGCGGCGCTTGACGGGGAGCGCGTCAAGGGGGTGCTGTCGGGTATGGAGGGGGCCCGCGGGCGGGGCGGGCGGGCGGGGGACAAGGCGAAGAAACGGCGCTATTAGAGAGTGTCCCTTTTCGCTTCTGTGGATTGTTCTGTTACCTGTGGTCGTCTGCTCCTACGGTCTGGTCATCTGCATATTCGGAGTTCAAAGGGGGGGCAGGAGCCCTCGCGGTCCGGGCCGGTTGGTGGTCCGTTCCCCTCCCCCACGGCTGGCTGCCGCAATTGCTTGTCATTCCCTGCTCGGCCCCCGCGCACCCGTCACGGTGCCCCCTCCCGCCCCCTTGCATGCGTCACGGTGCGCCCCCGTAGCCAGCGCGCTGAGGGGGCAGACGGCGGCGTGGCGCCTGTCCATTTAGGCCCTCAAGAACGCGGCCACCCCCTCCAGCCGCCCCACCTCGTACAGCGCCGCAAGTTCCTCCCGCACCGCGTTCCACCCCTCCCCGGTGCCGAGCTCGGCGCGAATGGCCGCGGCGTCCATCGCGTAGGCGGCGCGGTCCAGGGCCACCTGGCCCACCTCCTTGCCTTCTGCAATCTCCTCCAGCCGCTCATCCCCGGCCATCCGCTCGTAAATGCGGCGGAGACTGTCGACGCCCGTGTAGCCGGCGGCCACCGCCACGTCTGCAATGGGGCCACCGCCGCCCCCCCCGGCCGTCGCGGTGCCGGCGGCGGCGCCCTTTGCGCCCGTGTCAAACCCCTTACCCGCACCCCCGCCCGTCATCGCCCCTGCCGTGGACAGCGGCGCGGGCCCGAGCGTCCATAGCGGCAGCTGCAGCGCCGCCCGCGCAGCGTCGCGCGCCTCGAGCGCCCGGCCCATACCCGTCAGCACGCCCGAGTGGTAGACGTGCATGGCGCCCCAGCCGACAAACGCCGCCGCCGCCCGCTCGCACGTCACCAACGCCGACGAGTCGTCTGCCTTGGCGGCGTGGAACGCGGCGAGCCCCCGGTAGAGGTCCATAAACGGCCCCACCTTGAGCAGGCAGTACCGCTCAATGCCCATGCCCAGCGCCGCCACCGCGCCGGGGGTGTACACCGCCGCGGGCGGGAAGCCGTGCGCCGCGCTGTCGGCCGTGGCAACAATGAGCGCGGCGGCTGCCCGCACGTCGCCCGCATCGTCGGCCACCGCCGCCGCCCGGTGCACGTACTGTGCCGCAGACGTGGCGACGTGCACCAGCTGTGCAGCGGCGGCGCCGCCGGTGGAGCCGGTGGTCACCACTGGCAGGGGCACTCCCGGGGTGGGCGTCGGCCACCGGAGGAGGCCGACAATCTCCCCCCCCGCCCCCGCCCCCGTCCCCGCCCCGCTGGCGGCGCGAACGCCCAGCGGGATGACCAGCGGGTGGATGTTGTACGCGCGGGCGGCGTCTGGGGGGACGGGTGCGTAGCCCTGGCGGAGGTAGAGGGCGTGGAGGAGGGGCGACAGCGCCGGCGCAGCGGTCGGCACGCCCGCCGTGTCGGTAATGTAGGCGGCGAGCGCCGCCGCCAGGCCGGGGATGGCGTCCGCGGTGGGCGCCGCGGCGGCGGCAGGCGGCGTGGGGGGGGTGTCGGCAGACGCCGACGGCTGCACGGGCGCACCACCACCCCGCCTCGCCACCCGGTGGGGGCGGCGGGTCACTGACGGCCGACACGCGGCGCGGCGGCCGGCCACTGTCAACGCCGCCGGCCGGCGGGTGAGCAGCACTGGGGGGGGGAGGAACGCCATGGCGGCAGCAAAGGTCAGACAAAGGCAGAGAGAAATACAAAGAGGGAGGAGAGAGAGGGTCAAGTGACCGCAACGGTGGGAGGAGGGGGGCCAGTGGATGCTCTGGTGGTGGTCAGGCACGAAGGGGAACGGCGCCGTGGAGGTCTCTGGGGATGGGGCCGACGGCGGTGTTGGTGGAGATCTGTGTGGCCCGCGGGACACGCCACGAAAACAAGATGTGCTCCACAGAAATTTGGCGTTTTCGACACTGCGAGGCTCGTTCTGTTCAGCCGCTCGCCCGTCCCACGCCAAAGCCGCTTTGCACATCCCTCTCACCACCACCACCACCACCATCCCATGGGGGACGTTAACAGACCCACCTCAACGTCTCACAGCAGAGGTGGCGCTTCCCACTGGGGAGGGGATTTGAGGGGAACCCTTCGCACCCGGAGGAAGGTCGGCGGCGGACGACGGCGCTCGCGATAACCCCCGGCAGCGACAGGCGCGGCGGCGGCGGGAGCGGCGGTGGTGACGGCGGCGGCGGCGGGGGTGCAATGCTGGCAGTCGCCGCCCCTGACGCCAGGGGCGAGCAGCCGGAGGTGCGCGCCCATTTCCCCTGCACCCCCAAAGCCCCTACCCACCAGCCTGTCAGTCCCGGCGGCGGTGACCGCCACGGCTGCCCCCCGCGATGCGGGCGAGCAGCCAGCAGCAAGCGGCCAACACGATGACCCCTCCCCCCACCCACACCAGCCCGCCGGCCCACCTTGCCGCGCCGCCCCCTCCCTTCCGCACCCCGGCCGGCAGCAGCCTGGCCCGTGCGGTCCGAGCAGCGGCGGCGGCAACGGAAGCGGCGCTTCCCCCCCCCCACAGCCGCCCCACCCCCCCCCCACCGCCAGGAGCGCCACCGCCGGGCGGCACCCCCCCGCTCCCCCCTTCCCCTCCGGGGGCCCGTGGCGGCGGCAGCGGCGGCGGCGCGCGGCCGCCCCCGTCCGCCCCGGCCGCCGCTGCTGCCGCCGCCGCCGCCGCCTCGGCCGCCTCCCCCCGCCCCGCCCACGCGGCGCAGAGGCGGGCCCAGCCGGCGGCGGCGGCGAGCACCCCACCCACCTCGTCGCACCGGTCGATGCAGGTGGCCCAGCCGCGGCGGGAGACGAGCGCGTGGAGGGAGCGCGCGCAGGGGGGGGGGCACCCGCCGGTTGCGTAGAGGGCAACGCAGGGGGGGGACGCCGCAATTGCCGAGACGGGGGGGGGGGAGGGGGGGGGGGTGGGGGAAGCACGCAACGACGGAACAGTGAGAAGAACAACGCAACGGGGGAATAAGGCAGGGGCGCGCGTTCAGTAGCCAGCCAAAAGAACAAAAGACAGGGAGCAGCGGCATGTTCTGACATGAGTGAAACCCAGCTTCAGCTCACCCTGGTGGTGGCTCAACCCTTTTCCCATCATGCCCACTCGCAGCAACCGAGGAGACAAAAATAAAAAAAAGCTCAAGGGCTTCCCCCCCCCCCCCCCACGTACAACTGTCGAGCAGGCGCGCGCACTCCCCGCCAGGCCCACAGCCCGTCGCGTCAGACCACCAGCCCGCAGCCGGGCGGGCGACGGCGGCGGCGGCAATGACGGCAGCGGCGGCGGTGGCAGCGACGGCGGTGACCAGCCGGTGCAGGCACCACCGGCACCGCCGCGACGGCATGGTCGCCTGCAGCGGTCGTTGGCACCACCCCGCAGAAGTAGGGGGGGGTTATTGGGCAGGGGGAGCGGGTCAGAGGGGTAGAGGCGGGGGGTTGGGCAGAGAGCGGGGGCCAGAGGGGAGGGCGGACAGCGTCTTGACCACGAAGGCCATGGCGGCCGCAGAGGCAAGACAGGCCGGCTCGCGCGTCGCCAGTCGCTCGAACGTTGCGCCTTAAGCGAAAAGCTTGAGTACATAGCCACCAGTGGATGGGTCATCTGGTGGTTGCACAAAAATGAGAGCAAAGAGCATAATTGACAACAGGCGTGAAGAAAAAACACACGGACATACTGAAATACAATTTCGTCACGGGAAGTGGGATACAGTCTTTCTCCATTGCTGTGACATCTTTTCTTGGGCACGGTGTCTAGTAACCAGTGCCGGTCGACCGACCTCTACGGTGCGATCAACGCATGTGTCAGCATTCGATCGTTGTCACTGACCAATCAGAGGGCGGAATCAAGTTACAATCTTTGGGCTTACGGTCGCCACAAAGGGTGCCCAATAATGGAGAAAGACTGTAAAGCGCCATGTTCACGATGGACACGGCGGGAACGACAGGCAGATAGCACGTGCTGGCGGAATGTTGACCAATACGTCACCTGCCGTCGTCGACCTTGTCGCTGTGAGGGTCAAAAAACACCATTAAAACGCCCTCGCAGTGAGCAGCACAACGCATTTTTTTTTTCTCGGTATTGTTGCTCTGGCCGAGACACACGCACGAGAAGGTGCTGAATGTGAAAGCGGCAATGTCGACCAGTTGTACGCCAATGACATGGGAGTATTCCATCGTAACACCAATCATACGCGGAGGAGAAAGCATGGAAATACCCTTCTCATCGTTGGGTGACTGGGGGACCTTCTCAGCCCCTGAAAAAGGATACTTCTGGGCATAAAACAGACACGGAAGGCAAGAAGCACACGCTTGCAGGCCACAGTTCTTTGTTCACCAGGTGAAGACTCTGTTCTTCGTCGTCTGTGAGCAGCTGATGGTTGTAGCATAGATAGTGCGTGTGTTGCACTACGTGGAAGAAAGCAAGGAGAACGCTGTGTCAAGACAATCGGCCTCCACGGGGTCACCGTGCGCAATCCGGGCCCGGTCCACATTGAAAGCATTGGTTAACATTCCACCACCACGTGCTACGATACGGAAGGTGGATGCCGAGAAAAGAGGAAACAGAACGGGGATGGAAGGGGATCGTCAGGCCATGTAGGACAGATCACGGAAGGACGGGGGGGGCATGTTCGAAACGGGGCGGCAACTGTCGTGTTGGAAAAAGCAGTGACGGGCGGGCGCACGATGACCGTGAGTTGGTTGATTGAGCGGGACGACCGGCGGCGAGTCCATCAGCGAGGCGAGATTGGGCTTTCCAACGCTCGGCGGCGCGGGCGGTCCTCCAAGGCGGCTGGCCCCGCAGCCCACGCCGGTAGGGGATGTGGATCCCCTCCTACGCACGGCATGGCCCAGGGAGGTGCCACCCTTCCGTCAGGTGGGCAGCCACGAGCCACGAAGGTGGGGCACCGTACTGCATCGAGGAACGGAGTGCCCGGGATTCTCACAAGGGAATAACGCGCGCGCTCTGATCTTGCCGCGGGAGCAGGGCACCCCGCTCCGCAGGCCCCCGCGCGCGCGGGCCTGATTGCTGGGGGGGGTCGGAAGGTGCAGGCGAAGATGGCAGTTGTTTTCTGTTCTTGCAACGCCCCCCCCCCCCACCGTTCTCTGCGACATGGCGGCACTCGACGAGGCGCGCAGACTGAGGACGACGCCTCGCAAAGCGCCGTCGGTGAGCGGTCATCGACCGATGACGAAATTCGCGCGAGACGGAGTGGAAATGTTCACAGAGGTGCATTGTGAAAGTCCACTGGTTCGTGGCGGTCTCCAATCAAGATCGGGCTGGGTTGTCTTGAAATACAGAACGGCAAAACCCTCACATTTACAAATATTCTTCGGAAAAGAATCGATTTCAGTTCTTTTGACGCAGGAGTTGGGTCACGGAAAACTCTCATTGCGGCCACGAGAACGTCATTGTGATCCACGGTGGCTGGCCTTGGTTGCCACAGAAGCTGGCTGCTGCTCGCGTGGCTGTCCATCCTACCCTGCTGGGTGCGACCGGCAGTCGTCTGCAGCAAGACGTGGCGGCGTTGGCTTCCCCGCCACCTCCACCACCTCCACCACCTCCACCCGTCCCCCACCACCTGCCTCACATCCCCCCCACTTCTCTCCCTTCATATTTGCCATGGCGTTCCTCCCCGCCCCCATCTTCGTGGCTTCGCCGGCCGCCACCCATCTTTCCGCGTCTTCGTTTAGCCGCCGCGCCCTGCCCCTCCCCGCCGCCGCCGCTGCCGCCCGCCGCCCCCGGTGGGCGCCTCGGCACGGCCGCGCGGTGCCTCCCCCCCCTCCCTCTTCTCCATATCGCCGCTCCTCCCCCCATGTGCCCACCGCCGTCTTTACCGGCATTGTCGAGGAGGTGGGCACGGTCGTGTCGCTGACCAACGCGGACATTGCCACGTCGGGCGGCGGCTGCACGCTGGTGGTGCGGGCAAGGACAGCGGCGCAGGGGGTGGCGCTCGGCGACAGCGTCGCCGTCAATGGCGTGTGCCTCACCGCGACCGCCATCGTACCCGTGGCCGACGGCGCGCCCGCGTCGCTGTCGGACGATGCCGACAGCGCCGTGTCGGCGGGCGCGGGCGCCGCCGCCGGGTCAGTGGCAGACCTATCCTTTGGCCTTGCCGCCGAGACGCTCCGCTGCACGTCGCTGGGGGACCTGGCCGCCGGCGGGGGGGTCAACCTGGAGCGGAGCCTCGCGGCAGACGGCCGGTTTGGGGGCCACGTTGTGCAGGGCCACGTGGACGGCACGGGCACCATCACGGCGGTGACGCCCGACGCGGACGCCCTCACCTACACGGTGGCGATGGAGCGGCGGCTGATGAAGTACATTGTGCGCAAGGGCTACGTCGCCATTGACGGCACCAGCCTGACCGTCGTGGACGTGACCGACGAAGGCTTTACATTCATGATGATCCCCTACACGCAGGAGCACGTGGCGCTAGCGGCCAAGCGGGCGGGCGAGCGGGTGAATGTGGAGGTGGACATCACGGGCAAGTACATTGAAAAGATTGTGGCGGAGCGGCTGGCCGAGGCGGAAGCCGCCAAGGTGTGACACCGTGGGGCGACCTTGGGGCGAACGACTGCTCAGTAGAGGAGGGAGAGGGATGGGGGGGATACATCATGTAATCAGCCACGTGCGCACAAAGGCTCACACATTTCCTGTCAGACCGTCCCCGGCACAGTGTCCACCCGTCTGCTCCATCCGCCCACGCCGTCCCGCCTCGGAGATATCTCGTGGAACCCCGACCCGCTGGCAGGTGGGGGAGAAGGGGGCGAAATAAATTGGCCAGCCGCGGTCGTGGTTGCCAGGCTGCCGCCGGGGTGAGCGCTTGACGGGCTGCACAGGCGGGGGTGAGCCCCTGGCGGGATCTCCCTTGCCGACTCCTGCCGCGGCAGCGGCGCCGCTGGCCAGCAGTGAGGGGAAGCCTCGGCATACAAGAAGCAATACCAGACCCAGAGCAGCTGCTGCAGTCCGTGGGCCTGGCCGCCATGCCGTTGACCTTGACAGCGCCTGTCGGCCGCGACAGACCGCCGCCACCACAGCCGGTGCATGCGCCACTGGGAGAGTCGGGGGGGGGGGGGGGGGGGGAGGGGGGGTACCGCGGTGACGGTCCCCCCCTCCCTCACCTGGGGCATGCGGCACCCCGTGCGCGCTGTTTACAGACCAGAGGTGGGAAGCGAGTACGAGCAGTGCCCGGGACGCGGGCGGCAGTGCCTGTCGCGGAGCCACCTCCGTTCTCCTCCTCCCTCCCCCAACCCCTTCCCCCCGCCCCTCCCGCCCCCCCTCCCGGCTCCTCTCTTGCCACTCTCCCGTGGGCCGGGCCGCTGCAGGGCCGCCATGGCGTCCACGCTGACGGTGCCGCTGCAGCTGGTGCTCCTTGGCGCCGACGCCCTCTTTGCCATGCACGCGCGGCTGCGGCAAGAGATCACCGGGCCCGACGCGGTGCCCGTGGCCAAGTGTGATACCAGTACGTTGGGCGGGGTGTGGCCACGGCGGGGCTACTGCGGTCAATGACATGCACGGCGTGGGAGGAACGTGTTGGTGACGCTTAGGAACCTCTCTGTGGCACTGCTTGTGCCGTCTGCTTGCTGGTGGCGTGCGTCTCCTGACAGCCGGTGTTTTCTTTTCCCCTGTGCTTGCTCCTCTTCCCTAATGCTCTCCGCACGGCTTCATTGCCTTGCGTCGCTCCCCCCTGTCCCGCCTCCCCCCTCCCACCCCACCCCGCGAGTCAGTCTTTGAAGACATGTTCCAAAACGTCTTTGAGTCTGCCCTTGCCGAGTCCATGTTCCGCCTCCAGCCGCCCCTCCCGTCGAGCGCCCTCCGCGCGTGGCTCCGCGCCACCCTCACCCATCCGTCGGTACGGCTGGACGGCCCCAGTCACGAGCGCCTCTTCCGCGTCGTCGTTGCGGGTCTCTGCTCGCAGCTCCTCCGCGCCACCCCCGCGGGGGCGGCGGTGGTGGCGCTGCCCGCCACCAAACTGTCTGCCCTCTCCGCCCTCCTCCGGGACGTGCGGCTGCGGGAGGAGGCGAGCCGCATTGACAAGGCGGTGGCGGTCTTCTACTCGTCCCTCCCCCCGGGGGAGGCGGCGCGGCTGCGGTTTGCGGCGCTCGCCGCGGTGGCGGACGTGCCCCGCCCGCCGGTGGACGCGCTCGTGCGGGAGCGCCTGCAGATGCCGTCGGGGCACCTGGCGCCGCCGCCGCAGGGGGCGGGCCGCCGGAGCCTCGGGCTGGTCCGCGTCTACGACCCGGCGGGGGTGGTGCGGTCCGAGTACACGGTCGCGGTGGCGGGGCACACTGCGTTTGATGAGCTAGCCCGGGAGGAGGAGGCGCGGGGGGAGGCGGCACTGGCGGCGGGCCACGGCAGCGCCGGTGGCGGCGGCGGAGGAGGAGGCGGGGGCGGCACCTCCTCCTTGTCGACGGCCGACCAGGCCGCGCGTAGAGAGGACATGGGCCGCGTCACCGCCCTGGGCGGCAACTGGTACGCGCCCCACCGGGTGGCGGCGCGCAAGACACTGAGGCTGCCCCCCCCCGAGTGGTGGACGGGGGGGGCCCTCGACGCGGTGCCCGCGTCCACGTCACTCTCCGCGACACCCACTCGGGGCGGGGCGGCGGGGCGCATTGCCCGTCACGCGTCGACTGCGTCGTCGGCATCGTCACGCCACAGCCGCGCGTCGCCCATGCCCTTTTAACAAGGGGAAGGGAGGAGGGAGGGGGGGGGGGGACGGTCGCCCTCGCGTCCTTTCTCACCAGTATCTCTCTTGAGGCTGGGCGGTGGCTGGGGGAACAGTGTCGCCGTCATGTGAGTGCGGGCCGCCGTGTGGAGGCATGGAGCGATCTAGAGCGACTGTGCCAAACGGGGGATGGTGCAACTCTGCCAAGGGGGAGGGCAGGCAACTCTGCCAAAGAGAGAGGCAGGCAACCCTGCCAAAGGGGAGGGCAGGCAACTCTACCAGAAGGGGGAGGAGGCAACTCTGCAAAAAATGAAACACGTATTCTCTTTGCCGGAGAGAAGAGAGGGACCTTTGCGTCCGGCGGACACCCCAGCAACAAGCTAGCGTCTGTACGTGGCATCACAGCTATCCGCTGACCCAACCCCACCCGCCCATAGCCTCGACTTCCCCAATCCGCCTGTCACCACCACGCCCAGCGGCCGCACAGAAATATCCCAAGACAAGATGGCTGAATGGGGCGGCGATAGCGGTGTGTGGCGGTCGCGGTATGCAGCGGTGCCAGCGTTGGCGGTGGTTGTGGCGGTGGCGGTGGTTGTGGCGGTGGCGGTGGTTGTGGCGGTGGCGGTGGGTGGGGTGATGCGGCGGCTGCCGTGGTCACCGAAGTGAAGTGGCGGCTGCGCACCACCCTCTACAAGAGAGGCTCCTCGTCGCGATCCGCCTGCATGAAAGATTCTTCTTACAGTGAATCCATCTCTCGCCTTGGGCGTGGGGGGGTGGGGGGGGGCGCGGATGGGTGCGGGTGGGTCGGGGTCGAGAGCGAATGAGATTTGAGCTGCGGATGGGGGGACCTCCGCGCCTTTTGCACCTGCGCGAATGCGCCCGCGGGCACAACCTCGCGGCCGCACCCGCGTGCACCGGCTGCCGTCTCAGCTGTCACCCCGCTGCGCTGCGGCGCGGCCCTCTCCGGGTCGACACGTTACTCGGGCGCGTCTGCTCCTCCCTTCCTCGTCCCTCCCTTGCGTCCCCACTTTTCGTCCCCCCCCCCACCACCCGCTCCCCTCTTCTTGCTACTGTTTCGAGACGCGCTCTTGCCGTGGGTTTCTTTTTGTTGTTTTTCCCCCTGCTGCTGCTGTTTGGTGAGCCCCGCTCTGTTTGCGCGCGGCCGCTCCCCCCGGGTTGCGGCGGCTATGGCGGCCTTTGTGGCGGCGCCCGCCGGGTGGCGGGTAGCGGGATCTCCATCGTCACCTGGGGTGGCGGCCAAGGCGTGGGTGACGGGCGCCGCGAGTCGGCCCGCCGCGGCGGCTGCGTCACCCCCCGCCAGCGCTGGCCGCCGCCGCCGGCCGATGGGGGTGCGGATGGACGCGGCGGCGGCGGCGACGCCGATGACCAACGGGACAGCACCCGCCGCGACGGCGCCGTCGCCGTCAGAACCCGGCCGCAAGACCGTCCTGGTACTGGGCGGCGACGGCTTTTGCGGCTGGCCGACGGCGCTCCACCTGTCAGAGGCGGGCCACGACGTGATCATTGTGGACAACCTGTCGCGCCGCAAGATTGATCTGGAGCTCGAGTGCGCCTCACTGACGCCCATCGCGTCGATGAACGAGCGGGTGCGGGTGTGGGGGGACGTGTCGGGCCGGGAAATCCGGTTTGTGCGGCTGGATGTGGCACGTGACTATGACCTGCTGGCGGCACTCTTGGCCGCCGAGCGCCCTGACGCGATTGTCCACTTTGCCGAGCAGCGGGCGGCGCCCTACTCAATGAAGGGCGCGCGGGAGAAGCGGTACACCGTGGACAACAATGTGGGCGGCACCCACAACCTGCTGGCGGCGGTGGTGGAGTCGGGTCTGGCTGCCCACACTCACGTTGTGCATCTGGGGACCATGGGCGTGTACGGCTATGGCACGTCGGGGGGTGAGATCCCTGAGGGCTACATTGACGTCCTGCTACCCGGCGGGCGGCCGTCCAAGATCCTTCACCCCGCCTACCCCGGGTCAGTGTACCACGCTACCAAGTGTCTGGACGCGCTGCTCTTCCAGTTTTACAGCCGCAACGATGGCCTGCGGGTCACGGACTTGCACCAGGGGATTGTGTGGGGGACCAACACCGCCGCCACTGGTCGGGACGAGCGCCTCATCAACCGGTTTGATTACGACGGCGACTATGGGACCGTGCTGAACCGGTTCTTGGTCCAGGCCGCCCTCGACATCCCACTGACTGTTTACGGGACGGGAGGGCAGACGCGTGCCTTTATTCACATCTCTGACACGGCCAAGTGCGTCGCGTTGGCGATTGGGAACCCGCCCGAGGCAGGGGCGCCGGTCGAGATCTTTAACCAGGTGGCTGAAACGCACCGGGTTCGGGACCTGGCGGCGCTGGTGGCGGCCAAAACGGGCGTCAAGGTGGCCAATATTGCCAACCCGCGCAACGAGGCGGCGGAGAATGAGCTGGAAGTGGCCAACGCCAAGTTCCGCTCCCTCGGCTACGACCCGGTCACCCTCGAGGCGGGGCTGCTGGACGAGGTGGTGGGCATTGCTGGCAAGTACAAGGGGCGGGTGGATAGGGGCAAGATCCTGCCCGTGTCGTTTTGGAACAGCAGCCGCCGGCGGGAGTGCGTGGCCGCGGGGGCGGGCGGCGCGGCGGCTGATGGTGTAGCGGGGGTGGGCGCCGCGGGCGATACGGAGGGGATGCTCCAGGCGCTGGCCAAGGGCGACGAGGCCACCCTCCGCAAGCTTCGGGAGGTGTTGCAAGAGCAGTCCCTGTCGTCCTAGGCCTGTGCAGGCAGTGTGTGTGTCGTGCCTGGTGTGGTGTAGTGTGGTGCTGTGGAGGAGGGTTGTGGCGGGTGGGATGGGTGGGTTGGCGGGAGCTGGGTAGCGAATGGAGGGGGCTCGGCTGGGTGCTACGAAGTGCGGGCTAGTCGCGTGCTTTTCCTTTTACATGTTGGTTTCTTGTTCATTCACTACTCTTTGCCTGGCCCTCACGCGAGGGACGGGGTGGTGCTCGCGCGTCTGGGTCGGGCGCAGGGGAGCCGAGGGGTGCGCTTCCTCTGCGCTGCACTCCTTCGTCCAATCCGCTGCTGGGGTGGCGGCACCCCCCCCCCCCGCCAACGTAGACCCTTTTGTCTTCCTCTGGACTCAGTCTTCTATGTTCAGGTCCGAAGGTGTCCAGCGCGCCTGCTTGCCACCATTGCCCACCCTCCTTCCCCATCCCACACCTCACTCAAGCCAGCTCGACCCCCATTTGGCTATCACAGTCGGAACTCCTTCGTGCCGCCGCAATTCTGCATCCACCACAGCCGGGTCCACTGCCAGCGCAAGGGCGTGGCCATCCTCTCCTTCCTCTCCCAGCTCATCCTTCTGTTCTTCGCCTGCCGCACCACCTACATGACCCTCCGCCGCCACCTCCACCAGTATCTCCGCGTCGATAAGTCGTTGAAGAGCCGCGTCCACGGCCTCGGCGCCTAGACGGGTGCCCCGCCGCCCCCCCTCCTCCAGCAACATCCCCCCACCACGACCTCCCCCGCCCTGCTCGTACAGGCGGTGGTAGGTGCGGAGGACGGCCGACCGCGAAACAGGTCCGCCAGGCGCGTCCGCGTCCGCGTCGGTGGGCATGCCGTCGGCGGCGGCTGCAGCAATGGCAGCAGCGCGCGCGAGCTTGTACGCAACCACCAGTAGGCCTGCCTCGGCGGGTGGGAGGCTCGCCACCCGCAGCCGCGTCAAGCCGTCAGTGGCAGGAAACCAGTCTGGGGCGGCGGCCTCGCCGGGCGGACCGATGGGGTCACCGCCGGACCACTCGCGGCGCACCTCGGCTGCAAAAATGGCGGGCTCCAAGTGGGAGGCAGAGATGCCGACCGACCCAACCGTGCGGCAGGCGGCAGCAAGCAGGGGGCCCGTCGCCGCGGCGCGGCGCAGGTACCGCTGTATGGCCGACTTGGTGACAGGGTGGTCGCGAAACAACTTCACGTCTTCATTCCAAGCGGCCAGCACCTGCGCCGTCGTCGGGGCGGCAGTGGCGGCGGCCGCGCCCGCTGCGGCGGGGGCACGGGCGTCCCCGCCGCTCCCTCCCCCCTCCCCGGCCAGCGACCGCGGCAGCGTGAGCGCGCGGTGGAAGAAAGCAAGTTTGTCCTCCACCCCCCCCCCCTTGAGCACTAGCTGCCGGTGGGCAAACCGTGACCGCACCCGCTTCTCCAGCCCATCTGTGGGCGCCACATGGGCCGTGGTGCCGAGGAGCGCGGCGCGGACTCCCCCAGAGCCCACCACATTCAACAACGTGTACAGCAGGCTGGTGGCGCCGTCGCCGGCGGCGGCGGCAGCAAACGTGTCAAACTCTTCCAGCACAAACAGCACGCCCGTGCTGGCCGCCGACAATACCCGCAGGTGGGTGTCCATGGCCGCCAGCACCGACCAGGCGCTGGCGCCGGTGCCACCACCGCCAGCACCCACAGCAGCCGCGTCAGCGGCGGCGGCAATGCCGTCCGCGTCGGTAGCGTCCACGGACACGGCGGCGGCCGCGAGGCCCAGCTGTGCCGTCACCTCCCGGAGGGTGGCCTTGTCATCGCCAGTGTGGCCCCCGCTCAGACGCACGACGGCAACTTGCGGAACTGGCGGGGAGGTCGGTAGGGCAAGGGTAGGGGTGGCCAACGCGGCGAGGACGCGCGTCAGTACCAGCGCTTTGCCTCCCCCGGGTGGACCGACAATGAGGAAGGAGGTGGCTTCGCGGACGCCATCAAGGACCTTGCGGAGGGTGGAAGTAATGTCTGTCACTGTAGATTCAAGGTTGGATGGTAGAGCGACGTCGGGAGGGGGGGCCCGCAGTCGCTGTCGAGCCGTGTCAACGAGCAGGTCTAGGAAGGCGGCGTCGGCGGGGGGGGCCATCTCCACGGGAAAGCGCTATAGAAGCGGGGGGCAGGATACGAGGCAGCGATTAAGGCAGCTGGGAGAAGATCAAGGGCGCATGGCGGGCGGGGAGGCGCCCATCACCGGGGCAGGATCGCGACCCTCGTCACACGCCGCGGTGCAAGTGACGGTGACAGGTGTTAAGTGCCTTCGGATCGAGTCGTAGGCGCGCCGGCGGGAAACAGGCCCAAGCCGAATCTCTCTGTGGCTGATTAAACACGAAACAAAATTTTAAAATTGACAATGTTCGCTGTAATATTCGTTACACTAGACTTAATTAGCCCCAAGTTCATTACAACGTCCAATTCGTGATGATCGTACAGACTTGTTGGAATGCATTGAACCATTGATCCCTCCCTGCCGTCCATGCACACGCGCCCGGCCGACGCGTCACTACGCATGAGCACCGCGGTCGCGGCGCATCCCTGCACCCTGAGACTGACTGATGGCGTCTTTCTCTCCCCTAATTGGCTCAGCTGCCTGGTCGTGCTAGCAGAAACCCCTTGCTGTCGCCGAGCGTGTGGTCACCCCACCATTGGCTGGCGCCGGCACCCCCCCCCCCCCCCCGGCACCGGCACCCCCCTCCCAACACCCCCTCCCAGCAGCCCCTCCCAGCCCCGCGGACATTGTCACGGGACAGTCGCCCCCGGCAGGCGACCCCCTACCCCTGTTGCAACTCTGGTCGTCGTAGAGGGGTGACCACAATGGTGGCTGCGCTGGCTGGACAGCTGCGGCCAGCGGCGCCATTGCCCTCCTTGGCCTATGTTGTGGTCCCCAGGCCTTGCGTCGCGTACGGCAGCTTGCTTCAACTCCTTGGGCTACGCCACACGACTCCTACCGCCGCCTCGTCCTGTGGGACCCGCGACACGCCACATCCGCCTGCACACCCCCCGCCCCTTCTCCCTCGTTTCTGCACCCTACCGTCCTATACGTCTATCACTGAGCCTCCGCTGCCCTGTTTGTTGACAACGGGCTCTGAGGGGGCATCTGGGCGGCAGGCCCCGTCCAAGGCTTCGTTGCGCGCGGCACTGGCACCATGGCGTCTGCCACTAATGCGGCGACGAGCGTCCCCGACCTACACCAGATGCTCGAGCGGCTGGAGGGCGTGGATATGCTCGCAGCAAACTCGTCGGCTTTCCCCCCTGCGGGCGGTGATGGCGTCGGTGCATCCGCAGACAGTATGGCGTCGAGCTTTTCCGCCAACCTCAGCGCCGCCTCGGACGACGACGGCACGGCCGACGGCAGCGGTGGTGGGGGCGCCGCCACGCTGGACGCTGCGCCGGTGAGCATCACCATCCGGGGGCCGACGGCGCGGCGGATGCTCAACTTTTCGCACTTTGCGGGCGTCACCGCTGGCGGGGCAGAGGAAGAGGATGCAGCACCCGTCGGCTTTCACCGCGTCTACGGATCGCGCTCGTTTGCAGAGCGGCCCGCACAGCTGCTGCGCCTGATGAGCAGCAACGAGGAGGGGTCTGGCGGGTTTGCCGCCGTCCCCGCTGCGGCGGGGCGCGTCTCAGGCGACAGCGCCGACGGGGACGGGGACGGGGACGGCGGTGGCTGGGGTGGTGGCGGTGGCGGCGGCGGTGGTGGTGGTGGCGGCGCATCGGCTGGCCGCGGGAATACCCGGCAGCTACAGTCGCCGGACAGCCCCTCCCTTGTCCGCGCATGCGCGCGGGTGGACAGCGCAAGTGACGGTGCTGAGGATGAAGACTCGGTGGGCGGGGGCTCCTCCCCCCGCGCGGGGACGCTCGGGGAGGTGGCGGCGGCGGTGCGCTCCCCGCGAGCCCCACCCCTGCTGGGCGGTGCGATGGAAGAGACGTCAGCGCCGACGAGCTGCGAGGCGGCACACCACTCCGACGCCGGCGGCAGCCCGTTTGCCACTACCTCCCCCGCTTCGATGGGCGCCGCCGCGTGGGGCAGCCGCCCCTCCCTCATCTCCCGCCTCGCGGCGCCCATCCGCCGCCGTGGCGGTGGCGGCGGTGGTGGCGGCGGCGGTGGCGGCGGCGGCGGTGGCGGCGGCAGCACCAGCCTCCACTCCCGCACCTGGGAGGCGATTGTCAGCCCCCGGTCGGTCGCGTCGGCGGCGGCCGGGGGGGGAGGGCGCAAGCCCAGCCCGTTTGCCCCCTCCCCGCGGGCGGCCTTGGGCGGCGACCGCGCGGCGGCGGCGGCGGCGCGGCTGTCGGCGGTGGTGGGGCGTGGCGGGGGGGGGGGCACCGACGCCGACGCACCCGCCGATGCCCGACCGGCGGCGGCGGGTGAGCCAGACGGTGAAGCCGACTCCCCGGCTGCCGCTGCCGCCGCGGCCGCCCCCACCTCCTGGTGCGCCGAGGGGGCACCGCGGCGTGGTGCCGCGGCTGTGGCGGCCGCCCCCACCGCTGCGTTGTGTGGTGGGGCGGCCGGGGGGGATGCTGCGGGCGGGCTGCTGGTGAGCCACGCCTCGTCGGCCACGTTTCGTCGCGCGGACTGCACCACCGCTCTCGCCGGCGGCGACGGCAATGGCGATGGCGGCGGTGGCGGCGGTGGCGGCGGCGGTGGTGGCGGCCGGCTGGGCGGAGAGGCGCCACTGTTACTGTCGTCGTCATCGGCGACGGCGGCGGCGGCGGCGACCGAGGGGGGGGTGGAAAAGGCGCCCGTGTCGCGGCGGTTACTCTTGGGCCTCGTCAGCGGTGGCAAGGGGCTCCTGCCGGCGGCGGTGGGAGGCGCACCCGCTTCCACGGGCAGTAGTGGGGGGGGGGCGGCGGCGCCCGCCGCTGCCGCCGCCAGTATCGGTGCTGCCGCTGTCGTGGGTGCTGCTGCTGCCGCCGCGGCCGGCGACGAGGACCCGGCCACCGCGCCGCGGGGCCTCCGCCGGCGGCCGTCGCTGCGGCTCAAGGCCGTGGCACGGCTCAAGGTGGCCACCCCGGCCGTCGACAGTGGCGGCGGCAGCGGCGGCGGCTGCGGAAGTGGCGGCAGCGGTGGCGGCGACGCTGCCACCGACGGCCGCGTCGGCTCCCCATCGTCGCCGCTCGACTCGCCAACGCGGCGGCTGCCCAGCGCGGGGGGGTTCGGGTGGTCCTCCCCCGCTGCCGGTGACCCGTTGCCATCTTCGTCGCCCGGGGCGTCACCCGCGGCACGGTGCGTCGGCTCGGTCGAGGTAGCCACGGACGGCCTCACCGACCTGTTTGCGCGCCGCCTAGCCGCCGCGTCCCGCATGGACGCAGTGGCAGCGGTGGCGGCGGCAGAAGGGGGAGGCGCCAAGGGGGGTGCTTACGGGCGGAAGGAGTGACCTCGGGGTGGGGGGCCCCAGGGACGGGGGGGGGGGGGGGGGGGGGGGAGACTGGGGTGGGGCGGGCAGGGAGGCTGGGAGGGCGGAGGAAAGAGGACTGCATTTGGGTACAGAGGCTGTGCTGGCCAGCGTCTCTACGAGTCGTGAGAAAAAGAGGCATGCAAGCGAACGAAACTAATGCTAGAAACTCAAGGAGACAGAGAAGCGAAGAATACAGGCACACAGAACAAGGAAACAAGCCACACAAAAAAGGAAAGTAGACGTGACACTTCCATCAACACAGCCGACGCCAACGCGGCGTGGCAAGCCGAGGGAGAGAGGTCAAGCAAAGCCAAAGCCCTCGGAGCCCTCCCGGATGGCACACAACAGTTGCTTGTTGAGAATCTCAGCCGACGGGTACTGCGGCAGGTCCAGCGTGTTGAAGCAAGTGTGCGCCGACGGGAGTGGGAAGAAGGGCCCACTCGCACACGACACGCGGTGGATGTGGAACTTTTGCGGCCCGTTCATGCCTTGCAGCGCCGCGAAGCCCTCAATAGGGATCTTGGAGGTGCCTGTCACAAACATGACCAACCGCGCCAAGTCCTCCCGCCCCAACTGCGACACAAACGTCCAGAACCAATCCACCTGCGCCGACGAGCGGGTGTAGCCCGTGTACTCGACGTTCCCCTTGAGGTCCGCCACGTCAATGTCGGGAAGCCCAGCCATCAGAAGCTCCAGCTCCACCTCGTTGAACATAGTAAGGTCCACCGCCGGGATGAGCTCGCGGAAACCCGACAGGAAGGCATCGATTTGGCGGCGGATTGCCTTTGTCAGTCGCAGGTCCGTAATGAGCCGCACGTATTCACTCTTGTTCGCGTTGGTAACGGGAATGTTGCGCCCATCAGGGATGAGGTCAACCACATCCGTGGTGCCAAACTCGGTGTGCTCAGCAGACATGGTCATGTCCAGCACGGCTGGGTCATTGTTCAGCACCCACGTCAGCGACGAGTGCAGGTCTGGGTCCAGCGCCTCCACGTCTGAGAAGCTCGGCTTGACGCCAAGCAAGTGCTTGTAAAAGGCGCGCGTAAAGTAGGCGTCCAGCAGCTGGCCGTCCAGGATGGCCTTGCCAAAGACGCGACCCGCAAACTTGAATACCCCCAGATGATCCTCGTTGACATAGGAAACCACGTTGGGCTGGTACGTTGCACTCTTGGCCGCGCTCTTGACAAACAGAGCGTGGTTGGCGTCAAAGATCTTGCGTGCCAGCAGCGCGTACCACTCTCGTGTAACGCCGCCCGCGTCAATGCCTTCCTCCCCAATGAACTGCACGTGCAGACGGCCTTTCATTTCAGATGCCGACCGCATCCGCAGTTGGTGGTAGCTATCCTGGAAAACCTGGTCCCTTCGCACGCGAATGCGCAAAGGAGACACCCCACCAGACGCAGACGCCTCGGCCGAAAGCCGCTTGCGCACTAGCGTTCGGAAGTACGTGCGCTTGTTGTCAAAGTCCAATGCTTGCGGGTGTGACAAGGCACTGCGCAAGCTGCCGTCCAAGAGGCTGGGGTTGGCACGAATGACAGCGTTGACAGCCGCCCGGTGACGGTTGATAAACGTCCCCAGCTGCGTCATGTGCAGAGCTGGCTCGTCCCCCTCGCCTGAGCCTGTGGCTTCGCCACCGCCGCTCTCCTTGCGAACCAGTGAAGCGGTTGCGTCTGTCGAACTGACCCCAGCGCCCGGGGCAGCAGCGGGAGGTGAAGCTGCTGCCATCCCGGGAGATACCGCACCAGTCGTAGTATTGACCGCACTGGTGGTAGAGCGGCTGTTCAGCACCGACTGGGCCCGGAAGTATGCCTCGATCAGGGGAGCCAGACGTGCCAGAGCAGGCGGAAGCGCTGACCGCGCACCCTTTGGCCGACTGCCCACGGTCGCAACCGCCCGCGCCGCAGCGGTCCGGTGCGTCTCGTCGTCTTCGTCGTCAGAGCCCACGTCCTTACCACGGATGGCGTCGAGTAAAGACGTCAGTCCGTTCCACAAGTGCTGCAAGCCCTCCAGAGCCGCAGCGCTGGTGACACCAGCATCGCTCACTTGTGGATCGGCCGCAGCAGCAGCCCGCCGAGACTCAATTAGCGAGTCCAGCGTCACTAGCAGACGCAACAGGGCGAGCTCGCTGTCAGATGCGGGCGTGTCAGAAAAGCGGCGCAGCTCCATAGCCACCGCAGGGGAGTGCTTCGACGCAGACTCCCCACCAGAGTTACCACTGTCGTCCGAGGGCGACGCAGGGTGTACACCACCACGCGGCTCTGTCGGCAAGTTCTCCCCGGGCTGACCGGCGACCTTATGGATGCGGCAGACAAGACGGTCTAGAGTAGACGCCACACGCGCTCCGGTCGCGAGCACTGCTTCACAAAGAGCCGCCACGGCCACCTGCTCATGTGCGCGCCGCTCACCGAGGCGTGCCAAAACCCCGCTGGCTCGAATGTAGCCTCGAGGGCCGCATCCAGCGCGGCGCACCACGTCAACAAGCGCCCGAATGTCCTCATCGGCAATACGAGGCACGCGAGCTGCAGCAGGGTCCGCATCAGGTTGGACCTTCACTTCCGGCTCCATGGGCGCTGGGTCGCTTGCGCTTCCCGGACTAACTGTCTTCTCCTGGTCCTGCATGGCGCCCGCCGCGGCATCCGCAGAGGTTGTAACTGGAACCTGGGCATCGCCACGACGCACAGCAGCAGCTGCCTGCGTCGACTCTACCTGACTGCCACTGACGGCCACCGCCGCCGCCGACGGTCTCAGCTCGGCAGTCGCGTTGGCCGCATCAGAGTTGGACTGCGGTGCCGCATCGGCGTCAGCAGCAGCCCCGGCCCCAGCGGCGCCATTGACTGTCGGCAGTTCGGCGGGATGTGGTGATGCAGCCGTAGGTGGCCTTGTGTTCGGGTCCACGGCAGCAGCGTCATCCAGTCCGTGTTCTCGCGGCTCCTCCCTGTCGCCGCGCGTGGTGGCCCCAGCGAGCGCGTCTTCTGCAGCAGAAGGAATTGCGTGGCAAACGGTGGAGAGAAGACTCAGCAACAACTCAATTGTCGGAATACTGCGCCTCAACAAACGAGACGTGAGTAGCGCAATCAGGCGAGCCATGAAAGGAGGAGGTGTAACTGCGTCTGGTAGCACATCAGGTGAGACTGCCCCGTTAGGACGGGTAGCTGTAGTAGCAGCTGCAGTGGACTCTTGCACAGCTGCGCCGCCCTCAGAAGCCGCGCCACCGTCTGGTGCATTGCCTGGAGTGCCCGTAGAGCTCGACAAAGCGGAGGGTATGACGGGCACAGTTGGCGAAGCTAATGCCCGAGCCACTTCCTCATTGTCCTTGGCAAGCGCGTGAAGTAGTTCGATCGACCTCCGGACGACTACCCCAGGGTCAGCGCTTTCGCTCTTCGCAGCCATGACCTTAACCTTGGGCCGCACCAGCTGGTCGCGAGGTCCACGGGACGCAGACACGGCCATGTCGACTGGTTCATCGGCCAGGCCCAGCACCAGCTGCTGCATCTTGACGCTCCCCCCTTCAGAGGTCCGGTCGTGCTCGCCACGAAACTCAGCAGAAGCACTCAAGCTGCCAGTCGCGCGCGCTTCCGCCAAGTCAAGAGTGACAGACAACACAGCGTCACGTGCGGCAGGGACCCGACACGCGCCAGTAAGGACGCGATGCACCATTGTTCGTGGCGCATCGCGGGCAGTCAGCAGCCGCACAACAGCACCCAGAGCAGCAGCATCCAGGTGGGGCAGTGGTGGAGGTGGCACAAAAATCCCGTCCTCGGCGTCGTTACCGTCGCGAGGGCCCGCCTGTCCACGACGACGCATGTAAGCTGCTCTGGCATCAAGCATGCCACGATCCACACTCACAACGTCTACGCCAGAGACCATCGGGATACCCGCGTCCATCTCCTCCCGGACGCGACCATCGCTGTCTGTCCAGGTGTGCGCCGCGAGGCGTGCGCGCTGCTGGCGGAGCGCCCGCTGCCGCAGAACCCGGGCCTCCGCAGCAACAACGGGTGGCAGGGTCGCCAAAAAGGCAGCATCCGACGTCACCAAAATTTCCTCACGGAGAGTAGGCGCCAGAGTCGCCAAGAAAGTCGCGTTGTCCATGTCTCCGACGCCATTGCTGGTACCTCCGCCAGGCCCAGGTGCGCCCATGGCAGCAACGCCACCCGCAGCGGACCCACCAGCCTCGCTACCCCGGCGATTGTGTTGCTCCAAATCATGCCGGGCTTCCTCCGCAAGCGCGTCGCCACGCAAGTCAGGGGGCAATGCAGCAAGGAAATCGGGATTAAGTGACGTTGCGCCCAATACCGCAACCACACTTCGAGCTTCCGCATCGGCCTGCACAGCTGGTGCAGACGGTTCGGTTCCGGCGTCGCCTTGCGCAAGCGTCGTGCTGTTTTCCGCAGCAGAAGATGGCCTGCTCGATGGCTCCGCGGGTGCCGCATTTGCAGCGCCGCCGCCCGCCGAGCCGTCAATGCCGTCGACTGTCCGTACAGCTGGGGGAGATGTGAACAGGCCATTAAGGAGTTCGAGGCGCATGTCAGAGGGTAGAGCCGATAAAAACGTGGGGTCTACACCCGTGGCCTCAGTCGCCGCCTCAATCACTCTTGGCGTGTCATCTGCAGGCGCTGACATCGAAATGCCCGCGACAACAGCACGAGCCAGGCCAATGGCCGTGAAGTCCCCATCCACAATGGCCGCCGGCGGGTTGCGAGCACCGACAGCCTCAGCGAGCGGAGGGGCCCTCGGGGCGGGAGGCGCACCGGGCGCGGCGGGCACAGCGCTCGAGGCTGCGCCAGCACCACCAGAGTTGGCCGGCGGAGACGCCGCTGCCGGTCCATCGCTGGCTCGCTGCTCATCGTTCGCCTCCAGCGGCGCGTCCGTGCGAGCACGTGATGCGGTCGGAGCACCCCTCCGGGCTCCAGATGCTGCCATGGGGTCGTCGCCCGCATTGCTGGTAGCGGCACTGGGCCCCCCTGGCGAAGCCAACGGGCTGACCACACTGATGGCCCCGACATGCGCCGCTAGAGCATCGCCCTCGTCGGTGGCCGTAGACATAGGCTGCGGCCCTGATTGGGGCTCAGTCGGAGGCGACGCGTCCATCGCGGGTTGCTCTTGTGCCGCGTTGGGCGGCGTCGTGTCTGCATTGGCACGCTCTGCCTCTGCTGCGACCTCCTGCGCCGCCCGCTCGCGAGCCGTCTCTAGATCTTGCCGAATGTGAGTTGCGTCGTCTCGTGCGGACAGGACGGCCCCATCTGCGTCTCCAAAGAGCGACAACATGTTCGCCAACGCCGTGTCCATTGGAAGGGCGGAGGCGTTGGGGGCGGCCACATCCGTAGGGGTCGGTTCGTCAGGAACCACGCTGGCAGTGTGTCCAACGACGCTCGGCGGATCATACCGCCACCGAGCTGCAAGGCGCTCCACCCCTCGCCGCACCCCTGGGGAGGCACTGCTGTCTCCTGCAGCCATCCCTGACCGGCCAAGCCCCCCCCCGTCGCAGCCAAATGGACCTGGGCCAAAGTGCGCCAGAGCAGTGAGGGAAGTGGATAAGCCACTCAGGCCATTTGGCGCAGAGCCGCGCGAGCTGGGAAGGAGAGAAGGCACCGCGCTGCCGAGCTCCCCACCCAGATGTCCAGATTGCGCGATGCTGCTACTACGCGACAGAGAGGTCGCCAGCGTGCTCGACGCCCGTGTCGGCAGCACAATGCCAAGCGCAGACAGGTTGCGATATACAACAGATAACGAAGATGGTTCCCCGCCAATCCGATCAACGCTGATCGCCGGCCGCCGGGGTGGGAAAGATGCCACAGCGGCAGAGACGGGACGACACAACGCCCGATGCAGTCGAGTAGACGGATCCACGGGTGCTGCGGGGCTGTTCGTCCCATCCAGGTCATCGTAGCCGGAGGCTTGCCGTAAGAGCCCCCCAATATCCCCACGGTGAGCCATCGCCGCGACCTGCGCGCGGAGCGCCATGAAATCGGCGGGCGGCTGGTCGCCGACCGGCGCCATCATCGGGTCCCAGCCAAGCGCAAACATAAGCGTGCGCGGGTCCACGCGAGACAAGACGGAGATGAGGGACGGGTCAGCGTTGGCTAGCGCAGCCTGCATGCCCATCCGATGTGACTCGAAGCCCGCCGCCCCAAGGCCAGGCAACGGCATCAGGTCCACAGGGGAAAAACCAACACCATCTGTGGCGCGCGTGGAGGTCGTACCGCCTAACTGCGCGGCCAGTGAGCGCGTCGACGCGTCCACACGGGAGTTGCCCCCGTGGCGCCCGTCCCCACCAGGGCCACCCTGTTGATGTGCCAGGTCGTTCATGCGCTCAGAGTAGACAAGAGCCCCATATGGCTGGAAGACCTCAAAGAAGTTGTCCTCCTGGTCCATTTCGTCTTCGTCCTCTTCATCGCCATCGACATCGTCCTCATCCTCTTCCTCGTCCTCTTCATGACCATCCAGCTCGTCCTGGTCTTCCTCGCCGTCTAGCACGTCCTCCATGTCGTCCATGTCGTGGAGGTCATCGTCGTCACCGTCTTCGTCTTCCTCATCGTCGTCGTCGTGATCGCCGGCGTCATCATCCTCGTCAACATCATCTTCATCGTCCAGACCGGCGCCTGTAGCCGTGTGCCAGCGAGCGAAGCAGAAAGGTACCAGTAATCGAGCTCCAAAGGAAGAGCACACTCAATAATGGTGACCAGAGCACCTACGTTAGACTACTGACACGCGTGGATGTCGCACACGCAAAGGCCGACTCCACATAGGACCCCCCATGACAGAAAATGTCGCACCAGAGCTGCCACGGTATGACGCGGGCAGGACAAAACAGGCATGCGGTCGTACCTTCTTGCCAGTCTTCAGCTGGCGCGCCATCAGCGCCTTCTTCGCCGCCACCAAAGACGCTGCCGCTCCCACTGTAGGTATCCTCATCTCCGTGTTCATCCCCTTCATGGCTTGACTCCCCGCTAGAAAAGGAGCCATAGCTCTCTAAACCCCGGCAGACCCAGCACACACCCAAAACGCAATCCACAAAGGGGACGCAAAACACGTTCGCAATGTCAGAATGCATGTCCATTCCCGTCAGACAGGATGATACTCCCACCCAGACAAGCTGAAAAGGCCCCAACGCGCTGCTGCATCGGGCAGTGGACCTCTCACAGCCACAGCCCGGCTCCCAGAACGCACCACCACTTGTGTAGGACATGAACGGGGGCTGCGAGTCCAACTACGGCAGAAAAGAATATGGAGCAGGAGCGGGCAGGCAGAACGGAGGAGCAGGGCCCGGTGGGGAACCGCACTTGCGACGAGGCCAGGCTGTACGAGCCGACGTGGACGGGAAGCGTGGCGCAGGCTGAGCAACGCGTCACAACGACCCGCCAGCCGTGCAGTTCTTGCACGAAACTGCCACGTGCCACGTTGCCGACCTGCTTTTGTCACAGACCAACAAATTGTCCTCAGCATCTGGGCGCAATTGGTGTTTCAAGGGGTACTTTTCACAGTGAATTCCGCTGGACAATGCGAAGTGGGGGCTTTGCCCCACAAGAGTGTCCCTGTTACAGGGATATCCGTCCGACACCAGTTGTTCACAAGTGGCACCAGTTGTTCACACATTGCTGTTTGTGGGATTTCCACAGTGTTTACAAAAATTCCGTTTTTGACTGCCGTAGAAGTCGGCTCAGTCCGCCTTCCGAGTCCCGCCAGAAAATGAAGCTTTTCGCGGAGGAAAGCATGATGCATACCGCTGGACGCGCCAACTCGAGGGTTCTCTGACGGTGCTAAGACAGTGGCAAATGGCCTACTTCCGCCTGTGCCGTGGTCGGGCGCGCAAGAGAAGGGCGGGCTCGCAGTCGTCAATTTGATTCCAAGCACCATGGCCCAGGCCCCGTCTGACTAATTGCCCGCCCGCCACCACCGTCATCGCCTCCGCATCCATCCACCGAGGCACCTCGCGCTTCCTCTGACCCACCTTTGTCATCCCCTCCCGTCGACTGCCTTCCCCCCCGCCCCCCCCGAGGGCCAGCCGGCCGTTACTACTGTGAGTCCGCCGAACCTTGCCCCTCCCATACCGCCTGTGGCGATCACGCTGCCCGGCTCTGTGCCGACGGCCACCATTGGCCTTGGGCTCGTGGCCGCCGCTGACGCACGGCCAGCAGCCTCTGATGCGCGCTCTGCTCCTGGACCAGGAGCGGAAAGCCATCACGAGACCACGATGGCGGCTTTGTAGCAGGTCAAGTGCGGAAAGCTGACAACGGCCGATTTCTGCGCGGCGCTTCGGCACGAGCTACAACCGGGCGCGCTACTTCTTCCTCGCGGACAGGATGCCCGATAGGCGCGGGCCACATCCTTTTTCTTCCCGAGAGGAGCAAGAAATTCTGGTCAAGTGTCTACGCATCAACACCTTCATTGGACGCCGCCTCTCGCGCGATGCCTTCCAACGGGTGTGCTGCGACTACATCTCCGAGCTATCAGCGGAGCGCCAGGCGACGGCCCGTACGTACTTCATCGGCAATACAATACCAGGGCGGGGCTTCCTACGGACATTCCTGCAGCGCTGGCCATCACTGTGGCAGTACCGAGCTGGCATCATCGAGGAGGGGCGCGCCCGTGACGGGCGTCCCGAAGGGGTGGCGCACTGCTTCTTGACACTGCAGCTCCTCTATCGAGACCTCGGCGTTCGGTCACCACGGCAGGTCTAGAATATGGACGAAACGCATGTGAAGGCGCGTGAGTCGGCGAGCAAGATTCGCATGGGCATCATCATGATGATCAGGCCTGTCAACTTGCGCAAGGCAGAAGTCATCATGCAAGATTTTTCATTGGGGGAGGGCGCCTGCACCGCAGTTTTCACCTTGTCAGCTGCCGGAATGGTCGCTCCGCACGTCGTGGTGGTGGGTGGGGCGACGCCCGGTCACGCGACTGTGCGCGTGACTCAGCCCAGCGGGCAGGTGGACACGGTGGCGCTGGCTTCTTTCCTGAACGATTCGGCGCTCGTTTGGTGGCGGACTCCCCCGGGTTTGGACACAGGCGTCTTGGGAATTCATGGAGAGCACATTGCGAGCTTCATGCGCTCATTTTATGCCGACGAGGCCAAGATATTGGCGATGGACGGTGACAAGGTGCAATTGTCGCCGAAGTGATTGCTCACTCTCTTACGGTCCAAGGCGCACGTGATTGCCGAGCCAACAAAGATGTCGCACATTTTGCAAGCGCTTCAGAGCCTGAGCGCTTTCGGGCGCTACCATCTGAGCGTGCGAAGTAGGGTGCGGGAGCTGGCTCTCGAATGCCAAGCGGCGGGGCGGGCTTTCAATATGTAGCGTTATGGCCCCACGAACCCCTCAGCCACACACACACACAGGAAGCCACAGACAGGCCAGGAAGGAACAGGTAAGAGCCCTTGCGTGGTCCACTCGCCCCCCCCGTCAGAGGCAAAGGTTTTAAGGACAAAAGCCCGAGGGAGCAAGAACCCAAAGCACTGTTGATGTTACGAGATGGCCCCGGGGAGACCCCGGAGCTTCCCTCCGAACCTCCCCCCCTGGCCCCTCCAGGGGCCCTGAGTGAGGCCCCCAGAGGGCGCCCCCAGCGGGCCATGTGCCAGCGAGGCGCCGGCCGCTCACCGGGCCAACACCAGCGCATTCCCTACACCGGGTTTGCACTGGGGCAGCGGGGGTCACCAATCAACCCCCGGTCGCCTAAAACAAGCAAAAAGAAAGCGAAAATCCCCCCACACACAAATGTCAATCCCCGAAAAATACCCAGTGGAAAAAAGGGGAGAGGCACGAAAACACGCAATGAAAACAAATACTAAAAACAAGCCAATGGCCCAGGGGGTTCAGCACGCCCACAACCCGGACAAGTCCTCCACTCGGGGGGCCAATCGGTGCTCCGGGTGTGTCACCACAGCCCCGGGCCACCTGGCCAAGTGTCCCCGGCCGGCGCAGGGCTCCACGTAGCGCAGCCAGCCGGGACCCCAGTCGTCTCCTCGAGGGCCCGCCTGACCCCAAGAGGCCAGAACGCCACACACTACCATTGAGCTCATGCAGTCCAGTTCCAGGGCAGCTTCTGAGGCACTGACAGCCCAAGGCTCATCGTGGGCGCTTCTTCGTGTTGGCCTGTGGCCCCAGAGCCCCTCTGTCGTCTCGCGGGAGGACCTTAGCAATAGGGCCGGTGCGCCAGTCGCTCCAGATGTGGACATCGAGAACTTGGACTGAATGACACCCAGCGCGCGCAAGGACATGGCACGTCCCGTTGCTGTCAAGGATACACTGTCAGCCGCTGGTCGCGCGACAGTGCTGACGGCCTCTGAGGTATTGCAGGAGCTGAAAGCTCTCGACGAGGCCAAAGAGGACAAGAGGGTGCAGGATGAGGCGACCAAGCGCGTGCCTGAGCAGAAGGTGGCGGAGACCGCACAGAAAGATGCTGAGAGAGAACGCTTGCAAAGCGGGCTTGGGCACACGAGAAGGTCTCGCGGCAGATGCAAGCGACTTGGGCACTTGTTGCTGAGGATGTGGCCTTCGACGCTGACGGATCCGTGCTCGGGTCAGGCCGCATCGTCTGAGGCCAAGAAGCTTCGCAGTCTGGCCGCTGCCCGCGTCCGGGCCCAGCCGCTGACCCCTCGCCAAGCGTGGGCTATCATAGCCAGACGATGATTGTCTCGGAAGAGGCGGTGCGAAACGGCTGCTCGTCTCGTAAGAGAGCCAGGAGGAGGGGGGCGAAACGCGAGTGAGACGGGGGTTCGATGCGTAGGGGAGACGGGAAGGCGACTCGTGGGGCACATTGGGGATGACATGAGTGGGGGGGAGGAAGCGCGTGTAACTGCCGGGGGGGACGGACGGTTCGCGCGGGCGAGGCGGTCGGGCGGGGGTGGCTCGGACTGCCGGGACGGAAGAGCATGTGGTTGTGCTTGCCTGTGTTTTGGAGCGAAGTACCGACACGGAAAGTGGCGGCAGACCAGTCGGGCATGATCCCGGCCACACTGTGCACTGTTGTGGATGTGGCAGTATTGACCCCCAGGTACGGGGGCAACACGTGCCATGCAAGGGGCGGCAGGCCACTAGCCTGATCCGTTCCTCCCCCTGCATTTGGGTCCGTATTCCCTAAGTTTGGGATAGTTAGCTTAGTAGTAAATCCAACTTGGATTTGAGGGTTTTCTGCATTTATCGTCTTGAATTTTCGTGTGGCCCGGTGGGCAGGTGCTGGGGTGGGAGATTCTGAGTGGCGAGATTCTGAGGGGACCCTGGGGGGATAAGGGGAGGGACAGCGGGGCTTGGCCCTGCGTCCCCGTCCCGACCAAGAAACTGTTGGACCACACACCATCCTCTTGTTTGTCAGGGGGGGGTTTGCCCCACAACAGGGACAGAGTGTGTGCGACTTGCACTTCTTCCGGTTTCCCCGACACGGGAGGCAGCCCTTGCACACCGCCCCAACTTGGGTGTCGTGTGTGCAAGTGGTTTTTGCCACATTTGGTGGAGCAGCAGGGGACAGAGATAAACTTTACCACCGGGTGCACCCGGGCGTAGGGGGCCCTCTGTCTCAGAGGAACGGTGGTCTTGGACTGTGTCGTGTGGATCGTTAGCCAACGCGGCTGGATCGGACCTCCCGACGTTCGGGAAACTCTCCGGTGACGACTTTTCTCCGGCGCCTTTGAATACTGGCCAGACACAGGGTGTACCTGGGGTCGCGGAGTTGCTAGAGGCACTCCAGCCAGCAGGGCCGTGGGTATCGGTGCGGGCGGTATGCCACCCCGACCCAGTCGGGTGTTCACCCTGAGGGTCTTCCTCGGACCGGTGGTTCGCACTTCGGCCACCGGGTGGTACACTCAAAGGGAACGTCCCAAGGTGAGAGGACTGTCCCCGCGAGATCCACTCGGGTTGGATTCAACTTCGGCATAGAGCCGTCGCCAACTAGGCGGGTGGAGGACGGCGGACCTTCACTCGTCGGTGATGGGCTCAAGCCTGTGACAGGGGTCGTAGCAAGTTGCTACCCCCGCCACCCTCAAAGAAAGTATCTTTGATCGGGAGCCAAGTTCGGCTATATCGACCAACATGAGGGACCGGTAGTAGCGGTCACCCTCAACGCGGGCGCGAGTAGCGACCCGAAGTCCGGAAAGGAGAAGCACCAAGCCAAGTCGGCCGCCTCTCCTCGTCCCCATGTGAATATGGAGGGTGTTCCACCCAGGTTGAGGGTTCAAGTTGAACGCCTCTTGGACCAATATCACAAGTTGTGGGATGGTCAGTTGGGACTCATGAGAGCCACCCAACACCGGATCGAGTTGAAACCCGGTGTACCCCCTATACGCCAACAACCGTATAGGGGAGGGCCCCGTTCACGGGCCCTCGTTAAGGAGCGCTTGAACAAAACTATTGTTCGGCAGCTGCGCCACTATGTGAGTGAGCATGTGAAGACGTGGGACCAATACATTTCTATTCTTACCACTGCCTACAATTCGCAGGTTCACTCATCTACCGGGGAAGTACCCCTCGCTTTTGTGACCCCCCGTCGCGTGCGGTCTATTGCCGTGCGGCGGCCGCTCCCAACTAGGGAGGATGGTGGCAGGACGCCTACTCCTACTGAGAGTAAGGCGGAGTTCGCTGCTAGGCTTGAAAACCTCATCCCTAAAGTCAGGGCTGAGATGGACAAAGCACAAAAGCGCTACAAGCGTACCTTTGACAAAAAGGTGCGCAACGCCAAGCATGTCCCCGAGCAGGGTGACTGGGTGCTGGTACACTCACACAACCCAACTGGGGGTAAGTTGGTATTCCAGACGAAGGGGCCGTACCAGGTCCTTCGTACTGATGGGCGGCGCTTCACCATCGAAAGTGACGATGGGGTCCGCACAGTGAACGGACAGGACGTGGTCAAAGTTGCACAACCGCCTGCAGGCGACCCAGCTTGGGCGCGTGCTTTGGAAGCGTGGCGCCTCCCCTCGCTGCCTGCGGCCAAACAGGGCCCGCAGGAGTACGTGTTCGATAAGTTCATCGACCACGGCTGGGATGAGGACACTGATCGCCTCATGTTGAGGGTGTGTTGGTTTGGCTACAAAGCCAGGGCTGATTCGTGGGAGTATGTGGAGGACCTTTCCGCTGAGAAGGTCCGGGCATACTGTGCCCGGAATGAGATAGACCCTAGCAGCCCTCCCTCAACGTGAGGGAAGGCCGAGTAACAGTGCCGAGAGAGTGCTTCAAGTCGATGTGGTACGCAGAGTGGCTTTTAACTACAGCCCTAACCCTCACACTCTCACAACAAAGGCAGCTGCCAACTAGGCATGCATGCTAGACTCTCCAATCCCACGGTCCTCGTCCTCACGTAGAGGCGAGCGGCGAGACCCACGGCGATAACGCTTCCCACCAGTCGGCGAGGTCGGCGGCTCCAAGTCGGAACCGCCGCGCCCCTCACGGTCGCGCAAGTGGCGACGACAGCGGCTGCCCTTCTGTTGAGTCTTGCGCGCAAGTTGGAGACGAAGACGCCGGACCGTCTCCGACTCTGACGGAGTCGAGGACTCCGAGACGGAGTAAGACAACTCGTCTTCCGACACGGAGGGAGAGCGCCGCGAGTGTCGGCGACGACGGCGAGGAGGCGAGTATGCCCGGCTCGCGCGACGTTTGCCACGCCCAAGTGGGGCTGGCTGGGGCAAAATAGCCCCAATGCGAGCCAACTCGGCCGTCATAAACTCCGCCACCGACTCGCAACTCGCGGTCGACACTGCAGTACGAACGCGCTCCTCAAGTTGAGGAGTCTCGGAAGTTTGAAGGGTTGCGATCGACGCGGCCAACCAGGAAATGGTGCGCACCAACGTGGTGATCATCATCTTTGAGGTTAGAGGCGTGGGCGGTAACACCAACTTGGGGTATACCGTCAGGAAGGTGGCCCCCAAGTTGGGGGACACCGGGGTGGACGACTCAACGGCCATGCTAATCGGGATGTCCCCGTGCGGCTGGAAGGGGACAGGAGGAAGCGGAGGGGCACGCCGAGGTGGCGGGACCCGGGTGCAACTGCGACCCCGACTTGGGGCCCCCGCAGTGGGTTGAGTCATATGGTCATCATAGGACGGCACGGCCATAACTATGGGCTTGTCCGGGAGTGGCGCAGTGTGGCGATCCACTCCCGGGGCATACGGGTAGTCCCCGATGCCCAACCCCTCTCGTAGGACCACACGGCCGTCGTGAAGTTCACGAGCGACCCACACGAACTGGCGAAGTGCGCCATCGTCCTTGGGCCCACGAGTAGGGCGGCGCAACTTGTGCTCGATGCTCTCCCACTCGATAAACTTGTGGAGGCGGAGCATCTCCTCAAGTAGAGTGAGTTGTCCTGATGAGCACCCCTCAGCAACTAGCTGAGGGGTGAGCTGTTCCAAACCTTGGATAAGCCGGAGGGGGAGATGCCAGAGCATCCCCCGCCGCTGAACACAAGACACCCAGGTCGACATGACCCCGAGGAGCCACTGGGTGGCCAACATGGCCCACACCAGGTGATCAGGGCCAGCCGTCAACATGACGGAGCCGAAGTGGTCAAGCAACCGTGGCAGCAACGCCGGGAACCCGTAGGGGACCTCTACTTGAGGCCACCACTCGGGCTTCTTCGGATAGTACTGCTCCTTACTGGCAGCAGACTGCTGAGGAAACTCAAGTTGAGCCGAGGTCACCAAGTAGGGTCCTCGCCGGAAGTCTTTCTCCATCCGCACATCAAAGTTATGAGTGTGCGGATCGGCCTCGTGAAGGTACGGGGGGCGAGTTGCCACCGCGTCCCAAGTAAAGGTCGGCAAGTCGCCGGGACCCGGGATGGTTCCCCCGCGGTCCACCATGGCCTTGGCCCGCTGCACGTCTTCGACCTCCTCGTCGTCCAGGAAGGCAAACTGGTCCGTCCTGAAGCCGGCAGGGAACCCGACCCTACGGGGATACTTCTCTCGTAGGCGGTCCCATACCCGACCCATCGCTGCGCCAAGTCGGCCACAGCGAAGAACAGTCAACCCCTCCTCATAGAGAGGCCAAGCGGGGTAAAACCACCGCCCCAAGGCCTCACGCGGGACAACTTGTCCCGCCTCCGGGGGAGATCCCGCCGTCAACCCAAAGCCGGGTGACGCGGGAGTCCCATCCCCCGGAGCGATCGCGGAGCCCCCGCCGGAAGTCCCGGCGGGCGCTGCACCGTAGGAGGTGTCCTCCATACGTTCGTCGAGAGAGTCCGTCTCCACCCCCGGGGTCGCCATGGCTCTCCCCAAGTTGGGGAGAGACGCCCTGGCTACAGCGGCACGAGACCCGCCTCGAGTTCAGGGGGACTCGGATCGTGGGTATACGGGTGGCCTCCCCAGCGTGGGGCGGCCCAGTGGAAGGTGAAGGGGAGGTGGTGGGATGGTGAAGTGAGAACTGGGGAGAGCAAGCTGCCGAGTGGGCAAGCTTGAGGAGAGGGGCGGTCGACGTGACCGCCTCCATATCCGCGTTACGTACTCCAGGGGGGACAGCAAGTCGCACCCCCAACGCCGAGACGTGCGTTTACGCACCCCCTCACAGGGCCGACCGGGTCGGTCGGAACTGAGGAGAGGGGAGTGTGGCAGTATTGACCCCCAGGTACGGGGGCAACACGTGCCATGCAAGGGGCGGCAGGCCACTAGCCTGATCCGTTCCTCCCCCTGCATTTGGGTCCGTATTCCCTAAGTTTGGGATAGTTAGCTTAGTAGTAAATCCAACTTGGATTTGAGGGTTTTCTGCATTTATCGTCTTGAATTTTCGTGTGGCCCGGTGGGCAGGTGCTGGGGTGGGAGATTCTGAGTGGCGAGATTCTGAGGGGACCCTGGGGGGATAAGGAAAGGGACAGCCGGGCTTGGCCCTGCGTCCCCGTCCCGACCAAGAAACTGTTGGACCACACACCATCCTCTTGTTTGTCAGGGGGGGGTTTGCCCCACAACAGGGACAGAGTGTGTGCGACTTGCACTTCTTCCGGTTCTTCCGACACGGGAGGCAGCCCTTGCACACCGCCCCAACTTGGGTGTCGTGTGTGCAAGTGGTTTTTGCCACAGTGGAGGCGTCGAGCTCACGAGACGACCGATGTGCCAGGGCGAGCAACCCGCACTCATTGGCCGGCGAGGTACGATAAAAGCAAACTTTTTTGTGGCTTCGCTGTGAGGGGGCCTCCTGGATGCCGTACACATCGTCGGCGACCGGAATCACTCCAATTCGCTGCATATTTTTTCACACATTTCAACCCCTTTTGAAATGCAACAAATGGGCCCATGTACCATGCGCGACCAAGGATGCCGGATAAATCTAGTAACCCAGGTATCTCATTGGGTATCCTAGTCGGGCCTCGCCCACCACGGGCGGCTGCTGCCTGTCGTTAGTGACCGCCTCTAGCGACAGGCCAGGAGCCGCCCATCTCTCGCCAATGGATTGAGACGCTTAGCACGCAGCGGGGCGGGTGCCACGTCGGTTGAGATTTTTGGTACGTGTCAACGGGCTTGTCCAGCCGGTTCGTTGCGTTTTACAACTGCGGAGATGCAATTGAAAGCCTTAAGCCTCCGATGTTGTAGTTGCCGTAATCGCCTCCGGAGGCATAACACAATTGTATACACACCTGCGCCCTACTCTGTCGCCACCAAGTCGACACTTGTCCCCTACTGTTCCCTACTCTGTCGCCACCGACGCGACCCCTGCCGCCCACCGAGTCGGCGCTGCCCCCCCCGCTGCTGCCGAGGCCACCGGCTAGCCGCCGCATGCCGCCGCTGCCGCCACCGCCGCTGCCGGATGGCGCCAGGCCACCGGCCGCTGCCGCCGCCGGCTCGCAGCCGCCCCTCCGCGACCGCTCCCGGCCGGCCGCCGCCTGCACTGGGGCTGCCCGCCTCCTCGCTGCCGCCGCCGCCGCCACTACCGCCGCCGCCGACGCTGCCGCTGCCGCCGCCGGCTTTTGGCTGCTCGCCCGGCCGCAGCGGCGGCGCGGCCATCGCCGCAGCAGCCACCGCCGGCTGGTCCATATCGACCCCCCACCACAACAGCCGCCGCCGGCTGGCCGTCGGCTGGCTGCAGCCAGCCCGTCGCCGCCGCGGCCGCCGCCGCCAGCCACGCCAGCAGGCCGCTCCCCGCCTACCGCTACTGCCGCCGCCGCTGCCGCCGTCGCCGCGGCCGCCGCTACCGCCGCAGCCGCTGCACTTACCGCCGCCGCCGCCGCCGCCGCCGTCACCGTCGCCGCAGCCGCCGCCACCAGCGGCCAGTCCTTGTTCGCCCAGCGCCGGCGCCGGCGCCGGTGCCGCCGCCACTGCCGCGGCCGTCTCCGCCGGCTCGTCCCTGCCTGCACCCCGCCTCTGCCGCCGCCGCAGGCTGGCCATCGGCTGGCCGCTGCCCGATAACTGCCGCCGCCAGCTACTTCAGCTGGCGGCTCCCCGCCCGGCGCCGTCTCCGCGGCGGCCGCCGCCGCCGGTACCGCCGCGGCCGCCGCCGCCACCGTGACCGTCAGCGGGCCGCCCCCAGACCGGGGCTGCCGCCGCCGCCGGCTGGCAGCTTCCCAAAGTGCTTCTCAAATAGCTTTTCATGACTCAAGGTATGTCTCCGACCGCTAACGTCACTTTCTACTCCCAGAAACAATATTCACGACATGCAGTAGATTGGTCTGCAAATTAGCAATGTTTCAACGTGAATGTGCCAGTCAATGACGGATACGCTGTCATAGTATCTAGGCGGATATCAAGATTCAAGATTCAAAAGAAGTTCGTTGGTCACGCACGGTATATGAGCCAAAAAATGCAGTACAATGTCTGCTCTTCAGCTGCACCAAAGAGCCGTCGAAATCACGTGGGAGAGCGATTATGGAGCCGCACATGCAACGCGATGCAGTGCGAACTGCAAAGAAAACCTACAGTAAAGTTGAATAGGCATCGCAAGGAGTCTTCGGTAGCGACCGGATGCCGCCCCGATCTCTTCCGGTCCATGTGGAATTGTCGTTTGATTTCCATGCACTTTCCTTGATTTTATTGAAATGGAAGTTGCCAGCACGTCGCACGCCGGTGAGTGCGAACAATGCACCGCGGCGGGCGACCTCGATCACCGAGCTCCTGGGCACCGATACCGACACAGACACGGCCACATGCGTTGTTCGTTTGAGGGCACATTGCCGTTGTCTGGCGTGCGCCATTCAGAGGGCCCCGACGCCGTGACTGTGCCTGGTAAGCCCCAAACCACCGCAGTCCCCGCCCCCTGCACCCCCTCACCCGTTGTCTGCGTTGCCCACCGCTTCCGCCACCGTGATCGCCACCGTTACCCCCGCCGCTGCCCACCACCGTCTCCACTGTCGCCCTCAGCCACAGCCGCCGCGACTGCCATCGCCACCGCCTCCCCCACCATAACCGCCACCGCTCCCACCACTGTGGCCGCCGCCGCCGGCGGCACTGTGGCCGCCACCGCCGCCGCCTCCCCGACAGTGGCCGCGACCGCCTCCGCCACCGTGTCCGCCACAGTCTCGCCCACCGCAGCCGCGACACCAACCGCCTCCGCCACCGTTGTGGCAAAAACCACTCGCGCACCCAGCACCCAAGGTTGGGTGGTGCACAAGGGCTGCCTTCCGTGTCGGGGGAACCGGAAGAAGTGCAAGTCGCACACACTCTGTCCCTGTTGTGGGGCAATCCCCCCACTGACAAACAAGAAGATGGTGTGTGGGCCAACAGTTTCTTGGTCGGGACGGGGACGCAGGGCCAAGCCCCGCTGTCCCTCCCCTTATCCCCCCAGGGTCCCCTCAGAATCTCGCCACTCAGAATCTCCCACCCCAGCACCTGCCCACCGGGCCACACGAAAATTCAAGACGATAAAATGCAGAAAACCCTCAAATCCATGTTGGTTTTACTATCAAGCAAAGTATCCCTGACTTCGGGAAATTCGGGATCAAATGCAAAGGGAGGAACGGGTCGGACCAGTTGTCTCCCGCCCCAGTATGGCGCGCCCTGCTCCCTTGCGTGGGACCAGTTCTTCCGCACTCCCCTCTCCTCAGTTCCGACCGACCCGATCGGCCCTGAGAAGGGGTATAAAACCGCGTGCCGCACTCGCCGGGGGCGCAACTCGCTGTCCCCCCGGTACGACACCTCGAAGAGGAGGCGGTCACGTCGACCGTCCTTCTCCTCAAGCTTACCCACTTGGCAACTTGCACTCACCTTACCACCTCTTTCCGCAACCACTCATGTCCTTCACCTCACCCCGGGCCACCCCACGCTGGGGAGGCCCCCGGTCTATCCACGATCCAAGTCCCCCTGAACTCGAAGTGGGCCTCGGGCTGTTGCGACCGAGTTGTCTCCCCCTGACTTAGGGGGTGCCATGGTGACCCCGGGGTTCGAGTCTGACTCCCTCGATGACCGCATGGAGGACACGCCTCGCGCTGCAGCACCCTCCGGGACTTCTGGCGTGAGCTCCGCGGTTGCCCCGGGGGATGGGATACCTGCGTCACCCGTTTTTGGGTTAGCGGCGGGATCTCCCCCGGATTTAGGCCCCCTTACTCCACGGGAGGCCTTGGGGCGGTGGTTCTACCCCCTTTGGCTCCTGTACGAAGACTGTTTGACGGTGACCCGCTGTGGCCGACTTGGCCCAGCGATGAGTCGGGTCTGGGAGAGCCTGCGGGGGAAGTTCCCCCGAAGAGTCGGATTCTCTTACGACTTCAAGACGAATCAGTTTGCCTTCCTCGACGAAGAGGAGGTCGAAGACGTGCAGCGGCTCAACAACTTTTTGAAGCGCGGGGGAACCACTAAGGGCCCCGTCAACACTCCGACCTTCACTTGGGATGCGATGGCAACTCGCCCACCGTACCTCCGGTCGTCAGACCCGCACGTTCATCACTTTGAAGCGAGGTTGGAGATGGACGTGCGGCAAGGTCCTTACTTGGTCACCTCGGCTCAACTTGAGTTCGCGTACCAGTCGCCGGCGACCAGGGAGCAGTACTACCCCAAAAAACCAGAGTGGTGGCCTCAAGTTGAGGTCTCCTATGGGTTCCCCGCGTTACTGCCGCGGTTGGTTGATCACTTTGGCTCCGTCTCGTTGACGGCTAGCCCGGCCCACCTAGTGTTTGCCATGTTGGCCACACTATGGCTACTCGAGGTCATGTCGACCTGGGTGAGTTGCGTGCGAGCGCGCGGGATGTTCTGGCATGTGCCAACCCGCCTATTCGAAGGTTTGGAGCAGCTCATCCCTCTGAAAGTCGCTGAGAGGTGCCCGGCAAGCCAACTCACTCTACTCGAGGAGATGTTGAAGCTTTACCGGCTTATTAAGTGGGAGAGCATCGAGCACAAGTTGCGCCGGCCCTCCCAAGGCAGCAAGGGTCCAGGCGCACTTCGCCAGTTCCTGTGGGTCGCCCCTGATCTACACGACGGACGAATTGTCCTCAAGGAGGGGTTGGGGATTGAACACTACCCATACGCCACGGGGGTTGGGCGCAACACTGCGCCGCCCCCCGAGAAGAACCTTGTGCTAGCGGTCCCCAACCCCGAGGAGGTTCGGGTGCAAGGTGCCGCGGCGGCCTCAACTCGTGGTCGCGGCTACCCTCGGGCTTTGCCAACTCGGCAGGCCCATCCTCTTCCACCTGTGCCTTTCCAGCCGCATGGGGATATCCCTATCGGCGTGGCGGTTGAGTCTTCTTCGCCAGTGTCCCCCCAATTGGGGGCCACGCTACATACGTCCTACCCTAAGTTGATGTTCCGTCTGTGCCCTTGACTTCGGCTATGATGACCACCACGTTGGTGCGCACCATTTCGTGGATGGCCGCGTCGGCAGCGACTCTCCAGACGTCGGATACCGCTCAACGTGACGAGCGCGTTCGCGTGGGTGTTGCGACTGCGAGGTACGAGTCGGTTGCGGAATTTATGACGGCCGTGTTGGCTCGCATCGGCTCCATCATGCCCTCATCGGCCCCACTTGGGCGCGGCAAGCGTCGGGCGAGCCGTGCCTACTCTCCTCCTCGTCGTCGTCGCCGCCACTCACTGCGCCCTACCTCCGTATCGGGAGACGAGTTGTCTTACTCCGGATCGGAGTCATCCACCCCGTCCGAGACAGAGTTGGTCCGGCGTCTTCGTCGCCAACTTGCGCGCAAGACCAAGCAGGCAAGTGGCCGCGCTCGTCGTCGCACTCGTGGTCGTGAGACTCATGACGGCTCCGACTTGGAGGCGCCTGCTCCACCGACTAGTGGTGCCCGTTAACGGCGGGGGTCTTGCCGCTCGCCTCCACGTGAGGGCGAGGGTCGTGGTGGTGGAGAGTTTAGCATGCGTGCCTAGTTGGCAACTGCCCTTGTTGTGAGAGTGAGAGGGTTAGGGCTGTACTTAAAAGCCCCTTTGCGTACCACTTCGACTTGAAGCACTCTCTTGGCACGACCACTTGGCCTTCCCTCACATTGAGGAAGGGCAATCGGGGTCGATGTCGTTCCGGGCGCAGTAAGCCCGGACCATATCAGCGGGGAGGTCCTCCACATACTCCCATGTATCGTCTTTGGCGCGACAGCCAAACCAGCGCACCCTCAACATGAGGCGGTTAGTATCCTCATCTCACCCGTGGTCGACGAACTTGTCGAACACGTACTCCTGCGGACCCTGGCTGCCGCCGGCAGGTATGGCAGACGCCACGCCTTGAGCGCAAGCGCCCAAGGCTGGTCGCCTGGAGGAGGTTGTGCAACTTTCACCACGTCCTGTCCGGTTACTGTACGGATCCCATCTTCACTTTCGATGGTGAACCGTCGCCCATCCGTACGAAGGACTTGGTATGGTCCCTTCGTCTGCAGCACCAGCTCACACCCAGTTGGGGTATGCGGATGTGCCAGCATCCGGTCACCCTGCTTGGGGACGTGCTTGGCGCTACGCATATTCTTATCAAAGGTACGATTGTAGCGCTTTTGTGCCTTGTCCATCTCAGCCCTGAATTTAGGGATGAGCTTCTCGAGCCTGGCAGCGAACACCACCTTACTCTCATTAGAAGTAGGTGTCCCGCCAACGGCCTCCCTAGTTGGGAGCGGCCGCTGTACCGCGCTAGACCGCACGCGGGGCGGAGTTACAAAAGCGAGGGGTGGTTCCCCCGTAGAAGAGTGAACCTGCGAGTTGTAGGCAGTAGTCGTAATAGAAATGTATTGGTCCGTCGTTTTCACGTGCTCACTCACATAGTGGCGCAGCTGCTGAACAATAGTCTTGTTGAAGCGCTCCACCTGCCCATTAGCTTGGGGGTGGTAGGGGGTGGTATAGTTTGCCCGAACGCCCAACATGTCCAGCACTTCTTGAAACAATACGGAAGCAAAATGCGGTCCGTTGTCCGATAGCGTACTATCTGGGTTGCCATACGCGGCAACTCAGTGATCTAGAAAGGCTGACGCGACCGACATGGCCGTGATCTCTGCCAGTGGGATCGCTCGCGTAAGTTTCGCGAAGCGATCGCAGATGAACAGGAGGTACTGGGTGCCCTCCTCGGTCACTGGCAGGGGCCCGAGGATGTCCATTGCCAACGCGGCAAATGGCTCCTTAGCCGGGAGCAGCAACATGGCCATAGTGGGCCGCCGTTCCATCAAGCGGTTCTGCGCACAACTTGTGCATGCAGCCACCCAACTGTAGACGTCCACCACCATCGAGGGCCAGTAGTACCGTGTCCTCAGGGTTTGGTCAAGTTTACTACACCTCATGTGTTCACCTTTAGGAGCGTAGTGCTCCCGCTCTAGGATACTATCATTGAGGGATGCGGGGACAACAAGTTGTTCAGTCCCCTGGATTGCCCCACCTTCTCAAGAGGAGGCCATCGTCTCCGACGAAGAGTCGCATTTCCGCCAAGGCGTCCAGCGCTTCCCTCTGCGACTTGCAGAAGGCATCATCGGCCTGGGCCTTCACGACTACATCCACGGACAGGGGCAAGTAGTTCTGGTTCCCTGGCGCCTCGGGGCTCAACGCTTGACCCGAGCGCGTGACCACCCTCAAAATGGGGATGTCCTCATCAATTAGGCTAGTGTCTAGCTCCTCGGTAGGTCCCGAGACAGACCGTCGGCCAAGGCATGTTGGCGGCGGGGACGGTACTCATTATCAAAGTTGACAGGCGCCGGTCCCACCCGCCACCTGTTAAGGCGGGTGTTGGTACAGACCGTCTTGAAGATAAACTACAACGCGCGGTGGTCACAACGGTTGAGGAAACTCTCACCCTCCAGTTAGTGACGAAGTGACGTCACCGCCCAAACCACTGCGAGTCCCTCCAACTCGGTGACTCCATAGTTTCGTTCGGCCGAGTTCAGCCCCTTGCTGAACTATCCTATCGGCAAGTACTCGTTGTCCAGCTGTTGCTGTAGCAGCACACAACCAAGTTGTTCGTAGCTAGCATCCACGTCTAGGACGTAGTGGCCTCCCAAACTGGGAATAGCCAAGATGGGAGGGTGCAGCAACTGGTCCCGAAGAGTCTCAAAGGACTACTGCTCCACCCGACTTGCGGGAGGCAGGTTCTTCGGCAGTGTCGAGTTGACTAGCTCTTTCAGCGGCTTCACCACCTTAGCGAACGCCTTCGTGAAACGTCGGTACACGCGACAAATCCCGAGGAAGCTCCCCATCTGGGTTTGTGTCCGGGGGTACTGGGCCTTACGGATAGCCTTCAGATTTTTCTCGTTGACACTGGGGCGCCCCGGGCGGACAACATGTCCCAAGCACTCCACCTCTTGAGTGAAGAGGTGGCACTTGCTTGCCTTCAGCAATATACCGGCGTCAGCAAGTAGCTTGAACACCTGACCAAGATGGTCAATGTGCTGTTCCGGAGTTCCGGAGAACACGATGATATCGTCGAGGTACACAAGACAGATTGGCCACCGTACTCCGGCCAGAATCATGTCCATGGCGTGCTGGACAGTTGCCGGCGCGTTGCACAGCCCGAACGGCAACCGCAAGCACTGGTAGGTACCACAGTGACAGGTAAAGGTAGTTTCATTCCTGTCCTCCGGGGCAATGGGAATTTGCCAGTACCCCGCGTTACAATCTAGGGTGGAGAACACGTTTGCCCCCCCCAGTGGGTCTAGACTGCCATCTCTCCTATGAAGAGGATACATATCTTTCACGGTGCTCTCGTTGAGCTTACGGTGACCTGTAGAGAACCGTGGGGTCCCATCTGGTTTAGGGACCATCACCACCGGACTCGCCCACTCAGCATTGCTGGCCTCAATCACGTCTAGGGCCTCCATGCGAGCAACTTGCTCCTTAAAGAGGGCCCTTGAACGGGGCCCTCTCCTAAACGGCTGCTGACGTGTAGGGGCTGTAGCATCCCTGGCCCCTACTTGGCGTCGACCCGGGATAGCGACCAGAGGGCACCAGGTGCCAGAACACGCCCGCCATGTGGGGATGGTCGGCGGCCGTGGCCCGTGCCCGGCACAGGGATGCGGTGGACTACGCTACCCACACGTGAGAGAGGGACTTCTGATGGGTTTTTGCATATTTGTGAGGGGCTTGATTTGAGAGAATTTGAGTGTGAGATTAGTGAGGGAGAATAGGATTAGTAGTGATAGTGGCCCCCGACCGGACGAGGGTTGACTCGGGTCGGGGCCACTTGGGGGTATGGGGGGGCTACCTGGCCAACGTGCCGAGGCTCCCCCAGATGCACGTTAAGAGGGACAGCGCGGTGCCCTTGGCCCGCGCCCTCAGGAAAAACACGACTGCGCGTTTGCTTTCCTCTTCCCCGTGTGCACTAACGTGCGTATCTGTTTGCTCTGCGAGCAGGTACGTGAGGCAACAGGCGTACCACTCTCGTAGTTCCCCTTTCTGTGTTACCTGTCCCTTTCCCCCGAGAGATATTGACACGTGTCTGAGAGGATCGAGTTTTATACCACATATTTGGTGGAGCAGCAGGGGATTGGAGCGTTTAAGAAGAGACATTTGGGAGCAGCGGTTGGGTTGTTTCTGTTCTGTTTTTTCTGTGGTTTGGGAATTATTTGCACCCGTTCACGTGAATCCCATTCCTGGCTCCCCAACCCCTCTCTTGTGGTCTTGCGATCTTAGGACACGCAGGCAACTTGACTGTGGCTGTCAAGAGACCAACATGGCTACGCTCCCCGGCACGATGGTGCCCGAAGGGGTAGACCACGCGTCCCTTGGCGCATCCCTAGTCACCGCGGGGGACGGCGCCCAACCCGGCGTTCCCCCTACGGGCGAAGCAGACCTGGGCGTGACACCCGGTAGCGAGCTGGAGTCTACAGGCGGCCAAGTACCTTCTGCTCCGGTTCCTCAGGCTGTTCCTCCTGTGGGAGCCACCCCGGGGTCAACGGCGTTTGAGTCCGCTTGCAGCAGACGTCTCCCTCCTGTCGGTTCTACTTCTCAACCTCCAGGAATAGCCCCTGGTGTGTTTACTCCTGGACCCACACATGGCAGCTGGGTGCATACACCTCTTCCTGTGGGCGCTAGCAGTGCCAGGGGCACCGCTGCAACTGGTTTTACGGGTCACCCTGAGACCTCGACTGCTGGGACCGGCCAAGCTTTTCCTCCCCTTGCGTCCTGTGGGGCGGGGAGCTCCAGGACCGGTAACCGGAGCAGCCGGATGCGTTGGCGTCGTCATCGTCGCTCTAGCACCAGCGAGACTAGTTCCTCCAGCTCTGAGGAGGGATATGACTGGGACGCATCTCCTGGTCCCACCCGGCGCAGGCTAGTCGAGTTCGACTTCCCTGCCCACCAAGTGGGGGATGCCACCCAGAACAAGGTCACGTATTGGGGTAACTACCGGCTGGAGAACCAAGACCAAGGTTACACCCGGAAGATGGCCAAGAAGATTGCGTCCCTGAACCGGCGAATGCAGCCGAGCTTCGGGGGACATCCTAAGTTTTCCGGGAAGAAGCCGGCGCTTATCTTTGCATTCCTGCGCCGGTTTGTCAAGGCATGCAACGATAACGATGTGTCCGAGGGCACGGCACTCTACCTCCTGGTTAACTTCATGACCGGAGAAGCGGAACAGCTGTTCGCGCAGGTTCTACCAGACTCAGCCGGACACATCGTCGGGCGTACCGTTGGGAGCTATCCGGAAGCGGTCAACTGGCTCCTGACCAACTACGCTGACGCGGACTACCTGCGCAAGGCAGTGGGCAAGTTGAATCGGGCAACCACGGAACGACAAAAGACTCCAGAGGCCTTCGCCCGCCGTTTCCGGGAGATGAGCGAGGCTTGTGGCAACGTTGACCCTGAGGACAGGCTCAAGATGATCTTCTCGGAAGGACTTCCTGAATATTTTCTAGTTGATGCTGAGAACTACAACCAGGATCACCAAGACCAGACCTTCCAGCAGCTGATGGCCTACACCCAGGGCAAGTTCCGGCAAGCCAAGGCCCTCCAAGGTCCGATGGCATTACCTCTCAGGCCGTTGTCGCGAGTTCGTCCCGGACCCGACAAGTATAAGGGAAGTGGTAGCCCTGCACCGGTACTGGCAGTTGGCGGGACCTCACACGTGGTGTCAGAAGACAAGTGGGGCGGCTTTGTCTCTAAGGAGCAGCCTTTCTTGGTCGCCCCCAAGCAGGTCAAGAACCAGTGGTTCCGGTCTTGTTAGCTGTGCCAGAAGGAGGACCATCTGTCTTACCAGTGCCCGACCATCCCTAGGGATCTCCAGACAAAGCTCAAGTGTCAATGACTAATGCTCGCTAAGGCGTTCAACTGGGCTGACCGGCGAGCGCCTACCAAGACGGACAAGGCACAGGTACACGCGGTTCGGGTGGAAACCTTGCAGAGCATCACCGAGGCTCTGACAAAGGAAGCTCCTGCGCAGTGTGACCTGGAGACCGAGACCTCCAAGGAATCCTCGGGCTCGGGAAACGAGTAGGGAAGGCGCTCTCCCCAAGTGTCTTCCCGAATATACGACGGCAGGGTACTTCTACCCGTTCTCCCCTTGCGTGCCGGGAGAAAGGACGGCAGTTAACTGCTCAACTGGTAGCCGCCTGGACACCCTGTTTATTCAAGGGGACCTTGCTCGTCCTGCGTAAGGACAAATTCAAGAATAATGCTCGTATGCGTGTGGGGGATAGCCTCCCCCAAGCTGTTACTCGGGTGGTCGACACGGGAGCCGGACCAAGCGTCATCACGGAGAACCTGCTACCTCCGGGCTGGCGCCCACAAGCCTGGAGAGCTCCTACCATGACCCAGATTGTAGATGCCTCGGGTCAGACTTTACGACGGCTTGGTCGCCTACCTGTCACCATCTTCGTCAACAATGAACCAATGCTTTTTCTCTTTCTAGTAGTCAAGACCCTCTCAGTCCCGCTCATCCTAGTCTGGGACTTCCAGAAGCAGCATGTCAAGAGTATCCTGCCAGGAGAAGGAAAGGTGCAGTTCAACCATGGGTTTGTGTCGCCGGTGCTGGAGCATCTGGACACCAAGGTTCGTGTAATCAAGAGCTAGAAGGATCGTGTCCCACCCTCTACCTTGTCGCTCTTCAAACCAGTGCTCCTTCCTCCTCGTTCGGAGACCAAGGTTCAAGTGACTACCCGGACAACGAGTCAATGCCTGGTCTACGGACGCAAGAAGTTTCTGGAAAAACACCGGCCATACCTAGCCCACGGACATCACAAGAAGGTGGCGAGGCACACCCCATTCTCGGTGGTAATCGTCAACGTGAGCCGGAAGCCGACAACTCTCGCCAAAGGCACCCGAGTTGGAAAAGCAGAACCTTACCGAGGGTCTGCCCGTGCCATGAGCAAGGAGGACCTTTTGAACCTGCAACAAGAACTGGTATCCATCCTATCCGCCCTAGACGTACCTCCAGGACAAGAGCAGGCCGGCAGTGTTACCCCGAAACCTGATCAAGCACCACCCAGGATGCCGAATGTCAACCAAGAAAAGGTCCCTCCCGACTTGAAGGAGGCACTGGAGAAGCCTCTCCAGGAATATCGGCACCTGTGGTCTGGAGAGTTGGGCAAGATGGACGCCACCCTACACCGGATTCAACTCAAGCCGGATGCAAAGCCAGCGCACCTACAACCGTATCAGGCTGGACCACGTCGCCGGGATGAGATTGAGAAGCAGGTTATAAAGATGCTCAAGATGGATGTTATCGAGCCGTGTGATGGTGAGTGGGCCTTCCCGGTGGTAGTCGTCCCGAAGCCTGGCGGTCACTTCCGTTTCTGCATTGATTGCAGACGCCTGAACGATATGACAGTCAAGGATGTATACCCGATACCCCGGATGGACGATTGCATCGACTTCCTTGGTGATGCCACCTGTGGCAGTATTGACCCCCAGGTAGAGGGGGCAACACGTGCCATGCAAGGGGCGGCAGGCCACTAGCCTGATCCGCTCCTCCCCCTGCATCTGGGTCCATATTCCCTAAGTTTGGGATAGTTAGCTTAGTAGTAAATCCAACTTGGATTTGAGGGTTTTCTGCATTTATCGTCTTGAATTTTCGTGTGGCCCGGTGGGCAGGTGCTGGGGTGGGAGATTCTGAGTGGCGAGATTCTGAGTGGACCCTGGGGGGATAAGGGGAGGGACAGCGGGGCTTGGCCCTGCGTCCCCGTCCCGACCAAGAAACTGTTGGACCACACACCATCCTCTTGTTTGTCCGTGGGGGGTTTGCCCCACAACAGGGACAGAGTGTGTGCGACTTGCACTTCTTCCGGTTCCCCCGACACGGGAGGCAGCCCTAGCACACCGCCCCAACTTGGGTGCCGTGTGTGCTTGTGGTTTTTGCCACATTTGGTGGAGCAGCAGGGGACAGAGGTAATCTTTACCTCCGGGTGCACCCGGGTGTAGGGGGCCCTCTGTCTCAGAGGAACGGTGGACTTGGACCGTGTCATACGGACCGTCAGCCAACATGGCTAGTTCGGACCCCCCGTCGTCCGGGGAGTACACGGGTGACGCACGTACTTCAGTGCCTTTGAATACTGGTGAGACACAGGTGGGTTTACCTGGGGTCGCAGAGGGACTAGAGGTCCCTCAAGCGAGCAGGACTGGAAGTACGGGCGGGCAACAGGCCACCCCGACTCAGTCGGGAGTTCACTCGGGTGACACTTCTGATGTGGGTGGGCCGAAGTCTGGCCACCGCGTGGTATACTCAACGGGAACGTCCCAAGGGGTGAGGACTGTCCCCGCGGGTTCCACTCGGGTTGGAGCCAACTTTGGCTTGGAGCCGTCGCCAACTAGGCTTTCGGAGGACGGCGGACCTCCGTTGGTCGGCGAAGGGCTCGCGCCCATGCCCCCGGTTGAGACCCCTGAGGAACGTGGTTACCCCTCAGGTGGACTCCCGGAGGCGGACCGAGACTCAACTGGAGTCGTCAATCCACTCCTCGCGGAAACTGTCCGTCGGGAGGCGACCAATGTGTTGCGGCAGACTTTGCCGGACCTGGTGGTCACGATGACGAATACTATTCTGAATCAGATTGTGGCGAGTTTGCCAGATGGCCTTAATGTCCAGACCGGATTGGGGCTTTCGAGCCCGCAGGCGCAGGGGGAATCTCTCCTGACGCCTATTCCGGGTCGCCCCGAACAGGGGGGGACCCCTGTGACTCCCAACGTGGGAGCCGCACCATTCTCGGGGGGGCGTACGCCCTTCACAGGGGAGTTCCCCTCGGAAACGCCGGCAGCTACACCAAGCTCGCCGTACCAGACTACAGGCGCTGAGGGTCAACTTACCCCAGTGCCACAGCGGCTGTTCCCTCAACGTGAGGTGCCGCCCAAGATCCAGGTAGCCAACCCGGTCTACCAGAGGATCTTTGACTGTGAGACCTACGCCCTCCACAACAAGTCGGTGGCGTATGGTCCTGACCAGGCCCGAGCCATGGGCCGTGCCAAGAAGAATGCACTTCATTCTTTTGGGCACAAAGCGGAGTGGGACGGAACTCCCCCCCTCCGTGTCTTTGAGTTCCTACGTCGTTTCACAAAAGCCTGTGACGACAATGCCATAAGTGAAGGCATGGCTTTTTACATGCTACAGGAGTTTACGAAGGGCGACCTACGGACAGAACTTATGTCCGTCATGCCCAGCTCCTCAAGTGGAGGCGCTGGGGAGGTGACGTCCTATTTGGAGCTCGTCAACTGGTTGTTGAGAGCCATGGTTGATGAGGCAGCGTTGGCTTCTCAAGTCGAGGAGTTTACGCAAGCCCATCAGGAAGAGGCGGAGGACGAGTTGTCCTTTGCGGAGCGAGTCCGTAAGCTCAACAATTTTTGTGGGTTTCTTCATCCACAAGCTGTGGTGAAGAGTCGGTTTGTGGAGGGACTCCATTGGTCAGTCCGGATGGATACCCGGGAGCATAAGACTGCCCGGGCGACCCTGGCCGAGTTGGCCAGGTTCGCCAATCGCAGAGGCGAGGCCTACCGCAAGTTGCGGGAGGAACAACGCCAGGAGCGTCGGGCCGAGTTGGCCAAGGAACGGGAGGAGGCGCGCCAGGCCAGAGAGTTGAGAGAGGCACGCCGAATCCGCAAGGAGAGGGTGGTAGCTGCCGTGGGAACTTCCCAGGGTATCCCTTCGTCTTCCCCAGTTGGGAAGATCCCTCCCGGAACAGACCATCGGTGTTGGAACTGCAACTCCGATGGACACTGGGCATATGATTGCCCCAAGTTGAGTAAACGCATCCAACAACTTGTTAGGAATGCGAGTAAAATGTCGGCTACGGACGAAGTACGTTCACGCCGCGAGGGTGGGTCTCGACCGGTCGTCGCGGTCGCCACACCCTCGGCGGAGGAGGCGGACACGTCGTCCTCGGACTCGTCGTCTTCCTCCCCGCCCTCAGATTCGGACGCCAAGTCGGCGGGAAACGAATGACCGTTTGGGCTGGTCGTCCGAAGCTCACAACGGCAGCCTCGGCCAAGTGGGCCAGGAGGACGAGCCAACCGTGCCGGATACTGCGGCGACCTAAGGGAGTCCGCCCATCTCGGGTAGGACTCCCCAAGAACGTAAACCCACGTCGGGTCATCGCGGTGCTGACGGGTGAGAACTTCCAGGTGGCTGGACGGGTGCAACTTGCCCCCGGCCGCGCCTGTTGTGCCCGTATCGTACTTGATACCGGGTCAGGAGCCTCCTTGATACGCAAGTCGCTATTACTAAAGGAGGTGAAGCTCCAACGCTGGAGGTCCAAAGCTGACCATATGATTAACATCAATGGTGGGGTACTTCCCATCGTTGGTGCCGTGACCCTACCAACTAGGTTGGGGACCCATGAGGTCGACGTGGCCTATGGCGTAGTTGAGAATATATCGGTACCCCTGCTTCTGGGTACCCCTTATGTTGTAACACAAGTGCCTTTGATTTGTGGCCCTGAGTACTGGGTCAAGTTGATGAATGGGCAGAATATCCCCATCCTTGGTAAGGGAACGTCTGTGGCTCCTGTGAAAGTCTCACAGTCGAAGCCTGTTTGCTCTGTGAGGGAAGGGTTTACTGCTACCCTGTGTTTAGCCCGCAAAGTCACGTTGCCCCCCAACTCGGTGGCGCACGTTGAAGTTGTAACTGATTTTACGGGGAACGGGTTGGTGCACCCTCACCCCCGTCTTGCTCGCAAGCACCAAGTGCATGTTGCCCTTGGCACGATGGACTCCAAAGCCGGAGTCCCGTGGAGGATCCAGGTGATGAACCTGAGCCCGACGCCCAAGTACTTCAAGTCGGGAGCCAAGTTCGGCTATATCGACCAACACGAGGGACCGGTAGTAGCGGTCACCCTCAACGCGGGCGCAAGTAGCGACCCGAAGTCCGGAAAGGAGAAGCATCAAGCCAAGTCGGCCGCTTCTCCTCGACCCCATGTGAACATGGAGGGTGTCCCCCCCAGGTTGAGGGTTCAAGTTGAACGCCTCTTGGACCAATATCACAAGTTGTGGGATGGTCAATTGGGAATCATGAGAGCCACCCAACACCGGATCGAGTTGAAGCCCGGTGCACCCCCTATACGCCAACAACCGTATAGGGGAGGACCTCGTTCAAGGGCCCTCGTTAAGGAGCAAGTTGCTCGCATGGAGGCCCTCGATGTGATCGAGGCCAGCAACGCCGAGTGGGCGAGTCTGGTGGTTATCGTCCCCAAAGTTGATGGGACCCCCCGGTTTTGTATCGACTACCGTAAGCTCAACGAGAGCACGGTGAAGGACAGTTATTCCCTACCTAGGATGGATGACTGTCTGGACTCTCTGGGGGAGGCAAGCGTGTTCTCTACCCTGGACTGTAACGCGGGGTACTGGCAAAATTCCCATTGCCCCGGAGGACAGGCATAAAACTACCTTTACCTGTCACTGTGGTACCCACCTGTGCAAGCGCCTACCGTTTGGTCTGTGTAACGCGCCGGCAACTTTCCAGCGCGCTATGGGCATGATTCTGGCCGGAGTACGGTGGCAGATCTGTCTTGTGTACCTAGACGATATCATTGTGTTCTCCCGAAGTCCGGAGGAACACATTGGCCATCTTGGCCAGGTGTTCAAGCTACTTGCTGACGCCGGTGTGTCACTGAAGGCGAGTAAGTGCCACCTCTTTACTCAAGAGGTGGAGTACTTGGGACATGTTGTCCGTCCGGGGCGTCTCAGTGTTCACGAGAAGAACTTGAGGGCCATTCGTAAGGCTCAGTACCCCCGGACCCAGACCCAGATGAGGAGCTTCCTCGGGATGTGTAACGTGTACCGACGTTTCACCAAGGGCTTCGCCAAGGTGGCGAAGCCGTTGAATGAGCTAGTGAGCTCAACGCTACCGAAGAACCTGCCTCCCCCAAGTCGGGTGGAGCAGGAATTCTTTGAGACTCTTCGGGACCTTCTGCTGAAGCCCCCCATCTTGGCTATTCCCAGGCTGGGAGGCCACTACATCCTGGATGTGGACGCTAGCTACGACCAACTTGGTTGTGTGTTGCTTCAGCAGCAGCCGGACAAGGAGTACTTGCCGGTGGGATACTTTAGTAAGGGGCTGAACTCGGCCGAGAAGAACTACGGAGTCACCGAGTTGGAAGGACTCGCAGTGGTGTGGGCGGTGACGTCACTTCGTCACTACCTGGAGGGTGAGAAGTTCCTCATCCGCTGTGACCACCGCGCGTTGCAGATCATCTTTAAGACGGACTGTACGAACACTGGTCTCAATCGGTGGAGGGTGCGACTGGCACCCTTCAACTTTGACATTGAGCATCGACCTGGCAGGCAACATGCCCTTGCCGACGGCCTCTCTCGGGTACCTACCGAGGGGCTGGACACTGACCCAGTCGATGAGGACATCCCCATCGTGGGGGTAGTCACGCGCTCGGGTCAGGCGTTGAACCCCGAGGCGCCAGGGAACAAGAAGTACTTGCCCCTGTCCCTGGGCGAGGTGGTGAAGGCCCAGGCCGAGGACCCCTTCTGCAAGTCGCAGAGGGATACCCTGGATACAGTGGCGG